>PNEQ01016926.1:0-121327 GCA_003012365.1 Medauroidea extradentata
AAATTTAAACAATATAAAGTTCCTGAAAGTAAACTTCCATGTGCTACTTTGTTTCTTAGAAATATTATAATTTTGTAGACTGGGCAAGGACTGACATTTCTCGTTATAGTATTGCGAGCCCAATAAGCTCATGTCTGGTGTATGAGTGAGAGAGGTGAAGTTACGTATAATACTCTCCGCACTTTATATGTTACAGTGGTGCAAATAAAAAATTAAATAATGATGATGAAAATTGTGGTAGCCGCGCCCTTAACAGCAAGTTGTACATGTACTAGTACCCTAATAGCTACTGTCCCCAAGTGTTGCTCCGTTGTAGCTCCTTAATTAATTAGGGTTTTCTTGATGTTTCTTGGCTATTATTATCATGTGTGAACTATGATAATAACATATACTTTTGTTTACAAGTGTAACTAACATTTATTTTACGCTACATAAGTCATATGATTAGGAATGATGAACATAATTTGCATTTTGTTTACTTGAATCACAATTGTGTGCGACATTTCTTGTGATTTTATGTGTTAATCTGTGAAAGTAAATGATACGACGTGTATGTTAAACTGATCATTTCAATCATTTTTGTTTGTTTATTTGGTAAAACATCCTTTAAGAAATCAAAATGAGCAAAGTTTTTTCAGTCCTACGTATGTTGGTTACGGAAATATGAACCGTTTTGTAAAAGTCAGCGGTTAAATATTTAAGGAAGTGTCGGGGGGTGGGGGGAAGCACAAGAGGAAGGGGCGCGGACTTTTGGGAATATGTACCGCTATTAGTGTCTACCAACCACCAAAAGTTTAGTTTCCCCTGAACTATCCCCGATAAAAAAAACTTCATTTCATGGGTTGCACCGGCCTACTATACTCTGTCCATTCTAAGGTTGCAGCTAATTCATTCAAGTGAATGACAATAACATGTTTTACACGGAATGAATGTTATTTGAAATATTTTAAAATACAAGTCGACTGTGTTATTGCACAATCACAACGTGAGGAATCAAAATATAATTAAATTGCTTTGATTTATTTCGTTAGCAATGTTTATTTCTGCTGCAACCTTAGAGTGGACAGATTATAGACATACTACTGATAGTCGCTTTATTTGAATGTAGTGTACGTTGAGGTGAGGGCTCCAAGACATTCCCCTCCACTGTTCACACGGCTACCTTCAAACACTAGCGCTCTTACCTCCCCTACCCGGGGCTACACTGAAGTTTGTCAGAGCCTGTCTACGACGTGGAGCATAGGAAACATGGCGGACAATGCCCATTGTCTTTTCCTCCATCCTTCCTACAGTGACACTTATCGCTACCCAGATCTAGCACGCACAGCCTATCAGGCGTATATTATTTCAGGGAAGTGTATGTGACGTAGATTACGTTGTTCACGGACCTCCCACAATGCAACAGCACCTATTCACAAGTTACACTTGTTATCATCGATAAGGACGTGATAGTGTGTGAGTAACGTACAGCAACTTTCTCTGAGACGGTGACTCGATTTTGCGCACCACATCAGACACTCCCTGCTAGTAAGAAGATACTTTTTCTAATATACAAACATTAATATTAAAACTTAGGCTGGTGTTACCTGACTAGCCTATACTGGTATCTTATTACGTAATAAATGGTTATTTACATATAAAACAAATTGTAATTAGTTTGACTGAATAACTTGTGTCATTATTGTTCTCAGTTTTAATCATATTACATGTTTTGTTTCAGATACACTTCACACCGATCACTGCGATCCTGTTCACGTTGGATTTTTTCCTGCTCACGTTAAATGTAAGTTGTTTCAAAAAATTAAATATTTATTACTGTCGATCCTTTCATAAGTCATGTGTTTTTGTTATTTCTGATCCTAGATTCCGCTTATTAGAACTTGTTCTTGATAGGCTGTAATTAACTACTTGTAGTTTTCTGAAACTTTAAAAGTGTGTGAACTCCTTGTTCACGAATCATCAGTAACCCAACGGAAATAATAATGTTTAGATTTAGAGAACTTTATTTAACTTTGAGCAACAGGATATCGTTAACATGAAAGTGGTGTACTGCTTAACTTTTGCATAAAAAGTGGTATTCTTAAACAAATTAATATTTTTTTTTCGCAAATGAATATCAGTAATTTATTAGTATCAATTAAAACGTTACTGACAAATTTTTAATCGTTCAAATTGGAGAAGAATTTTAAAAAGGTTACTACACAAAACAGTTTTTAAAAATTTAAGTATCATAAATTAGTTTTAGAAAAACCCGTGTTGCATGAGAAAAATTTAATTTCGTAAAATAAAATAAATTAAAACAAATTTACATTTTCAAGTAAGGTACTTAATTGTTACATTTGTAGTTTGTATAACTACGTATAGTCAACAAAGTAAGTCGCTATATGAGTGCACATTTGCTTGTTATTGTAATCTGTAAGACGTTGCTACCCGCAGTACTGCTGCAAAAATGTGGGTGTTGGCAGAGGTCACTCATAAATTAAACTTGTTTGCTGTAGTATATTAACTACGCTTCAACAAGGTGATGCTTCAATTATTTAATAATGATGAAATATTTGTCAGGAAACTAAAGAAAATGTATTTTGTTAACGGTGCATGTTTATTCTGCTGCTGCCTCACGTTACTTAAAATGATTTCACGTACTACTGAGCAGTTTAAGTACAAATTACATATAAATGTTAGTAACAAACTGTGCTCACCTGAGAAAAATATGGAATGCACAGCGTAATAGAATAAGGCCGGACATTCTTCAAAAACTGTTTCGTAGTATTATCTTAACATTATTTTAATTTTGTCTACATTATTTCTCTAAGGAGGCGTGTGCCTTTAATATTGTAGCTGAAGTGTTTGCTTACCAATTTATTTTTCCAGAAATAAATATAGAACGCTTATCATTTGAAAACGAGTAAATAAATGAAAGTATAGAATATTTTAAAGCAATTTCTTTGTTTCAATATCTACCATGGTTACATTGTCCAAATCTGTATAGTAAGTCATAAATATGGTTGACTTAAGCAAATATGATAGTAAAAGTAAATAAATAAAATAGTATATGCGAACCAGACTTCATATTTAAACAGGAAGAAATAGTTTGGGTAAAATAAAATGCACGTATTGTTAAGTATAGCATTTAACGAAAAATTTAGTATAACCAACCAATTATAAATACGTTTTAAATAAATTATATCATCAAAATGTTACTGTCAAAGCAAATAAATTCCAGTAGTAACTTCAACGTTACGATTGTTAGTTTAAAAGCAGTATTTGTTACAACAAAAGTAATATCAACATTATTTATCTGTTTGTCGTAACAATCAACTTTTCTCAGTGTCCCTTCCTTTAGCAACAAACTAAAAGGGACACTGCATGTTGCCTAACTGCAGGTGTAGAGTTCCACGCTTTTGTTTATGATTGTAATCCTTAAGAGCTATTGTGTTCTTTAAACATATTAGTTAGTAGCTAAAGAAAGCTATTTTTTCTGTAAACTATATGTTATTAAATTGTGTGCAGCAATCTCAGCTTCATATACATCGTATTGCGAATTTTTGTTTGCACCTATTAATCGTCTGTTAATTACCAACTCGACGTGCCATGTGGAATATCGTCATTATTAGCATTTGCAGCCGGTTCTGTACTTCAGATTCAACTTGCAAAGTGCGTATCAACCATATAATTTAATTTTGGATCATATCTCGTAAAAATATTCTAACTATTTTCGAGATGGGGATAGTCAGTGTTTCGACTACAGGACGTTTACAAAAAATCAAGCATGCTTGAGGTAAAAGCACCAGCAGAGATTACATGTTATATCTTACTCAAGATTACTGCGGTGAAGAGAACATAGCTCAACGGTGTTAAATAGCCTGCAGGGGCCATTGTACTTTGTTTCCAAGTGCATTATTCGTTTAATATCCTACAAAGGAGCAGTTACCGTAATATGGTCACATACAGGATGTTACTGAACGACACCAACAAATTCCGGCAGGTGATTTCTTATGAAAAAACAAGCAAAAATTATATTTTGGATTTTTCACTAAAACTTAATATTAATGGAGTACTGAGACTCTGAATATCAAACTTTATAATCGTATTTCCCCAAAATATCGGAAACTAAATTACATAAAAAAATATTTTCAGCATTTCTTAATGCTGTCGGGACTTTCAAACCAACAGCAAATACAACTTGGTACCTTATACCCTTATGAAAATAATAAGGATGGCTACTTTCAAATTACATACACTTTTTTTACCGCCAGGATTTTCGAACATTTGAAGATGGTTTATTGAGAAATGAGACCTGTGTAACAAAAAAGGTCCACTTGTTGCAACTGTCTAGGACATACCATTTATGCTCAAAACACACTTAAATATTCGCGCAGACATACAGAGCCTAGAGCATAGGCAATCATGCGAACATCCATGTGATGTGTGCAACGTATAGACGACGGTGGACATTCACTGTAAACAAGTACAGTACTGTCAAAGTTGCAGATCAGTTTGTTTCTAGCATTCTGCGTACATATCGTAGCAGTTGTAAACGAAAATGGTAGGTCCCAGGCAGCAGAAACATGTGTAAATTGTTTTTTTTTTGTTCGTCACGCTGATAATAAATCAAACACGAATAACTTCGTGAGGTAACATTTGAAAAAGAAAAATAATAGTACAGTGTCGGTATCAATGATGGCAGCTACAACCGCCACAGCGGTAACGAAATTAAACAAATAAAGACATTAACAGCCACAAAAAAAAAACAACCGTCAAACCGGTTTTATGACTTTAGAATCAGCAACAAGTATAAAGGATTTCTTGTAGGAATACTAATAGAATGAATGAAGAGATTCTGACGGCTCATAACATTTAAGATTAAGAGAGCCAAAAAGGGGTGACATGGTGTGAACATGGAGTTGCGCTGGGAATGGAGGATAAGGAAAATTGGAGATCCACGATAAAACTCTGTGGCCAACGTCATTGTACCGGCACGATTACCACATGAGAAAGTTGGCGTGACCCCGGCGGTAATCAAAACCGTATCGCCCTGTAGGGAGACAAGCATCGTGACCATTAGAACGCTGTGGCGATTATGTTGTCGTACTTTGGAGAAACAACATTGATACTGGCACTGTACTATTATTTTTATTTTTGAAGTATTTCCTCACGAAGTTATTCGTGTTTGATTTATTATCAGAGTGACGAACAAAAAACAATTTACACATGTTTCAGCTGCCTGGGACCAACCATTTTCGTTTACAACTGCTACGATATGTACGCAGAATGTTAGAAACAAACAGATCTGCGGCTTTAACAGTGTTGTACTTGTTGTTTACAGTGAATGTCCACCATCGTCTGTATGCTGCACACATCACATGGATGTTCGCAGGATTGCCTATGCTCTAGGCTCTGTATGTCTGCGCGAATATTCAAGTGATTTTTTAGCATAAACGGTATGTCCTAGACAGTTTCAACAAGTGGACCTGTTTTGTTATACAGGTCTCATTTCTTAATAAACCATCTACAAATGTTCGAAAATCCTGACAGTAAAAAAGTTGTATGTAATTAGAAGGCAGCCACCCCTATTATTTTCATAAGGGTAGAAGGTAACAAGTTGTATTTGCTGTTGGATTTTCTGCTCGTTTTTTTTTTTTCATAAGGAATCACTTGCCGGGGTTTGTCGGTGTTGTTCAGTAACAAACTGTGTGTATATATAGGCCTATATATATATATATATATATATATATATATATATATATATATATACAGTATATATATATATAGGCATATATATACATACATACATATATATGTTAAAATGTTAAACTTTTCTTGTTACCTAGCCTACTTATTTTCAACAAAACTGTTATTTTTATAAATGGAAAAATGATCCTGAAAATTGAAACACGTTTTCAACGCATTTATGTGACAAATTAACAACATCCGCAGCAGTTTAGCATTTTTTATATATTGGGACTACTTTGTCGTCTATGGAATAGGGTTCCATTGCTCAGATATAATATTTTGGACACATTTGTAGGGTGTATGATAAAACAGATTAATATTTTAATATTTTACAGGGAGAGAGTAGTTAATTTAGCACACTGTCCACTGTTCCCCCTTTTCTTCGTGAGTCTTTGTTATTTCAGATTTCTTCTGTTTAAAAATTCATTCGTTTGATAATTTCAAACTGTCAATTTATTTAAACAAATTATCACTTTTCTTAAAATGAACTTGTTTAACGTACTTCATATACTGGTACACGGTCACTAACAATGTATATAAAAAGTCCAGTAACAGTGCAACTATTGTACAAACCTATGCTAGAAAGATTTTTTTTTGAACAGGAGTTTAGTTCAAGAAAAAGTCCGCGAGGTCATCCGAGGAAAAAAGTGCTGAGCATCTGCTTTTCTTCATTTAGTAATAGTTATTAATGCCTAGGTGTCAAGACTACTGGAAGGAACGAGGTAAAAATAATCTATCCTCTTCGTTCTATGAAACCATTTTAGTGGGGAAATGTCTTGTGTCAAACAAAACAGGAATCAAGATTTGTAAAGTAGTTTCCAGGCAACTTTACAGATTTCTTAAAACACTATATAAGTCATAGATGTGATGCTAAATATACCGAAAAGAACGTAAATTTTACGTGAGAAACTTTAAAATACAAAGTTCTCAGTCATCCTTGACCCTTTGCAGACATATGAACGCAAATAAGCTATCGACAATTTTTATCATAAAATTGTTCATTAGAATAGTTAAATTTTCACATTCAGAAAATACCTACCTTGATTTCTCTTTTGTTTTAATAAGTCTAGCTATTACAAATTTTAATTATCAGCTTGACACACGATGACTGCCAGAAAATAAATTCCGATTGCTGTAATTTGTTGGTCCAATCCAAGCACAAGCCCGTGAAGTGTTATTTCGCTCTCTTCAACATTTATGTTTATACTTCACTAAATAACCCTAACCCTAACATCGTTAGTAAAACTGTGCAGTACTCTGGTGTTGTCTGTATGTCTGCTATATGTTGTCACTGCATTGCTTTCTGGCATTAGAGAATTATTTACTTTATTACTTTTGCGATTCCGTAATAAAACTATCAAACACATCATTTCCCTCATCCGTAAAGGACCAACGCCATTAATACCCTAAAAAATTGTCAGAGACTTCTTGATACGAGTTTACAGATATCAGATAACTCTAGAAACGCTTCGAACTTTTGTCATCAGTGACATGTCATTTTCCGTTAACACTACTGCTAACGAGAAATTGACGACACATTTCATAATCTCTTTTTTATTTCAGCTATTTTCGAACTATACATTTAAACACTTTCATCAGGCAAATTAAATATTTGGCAATACATAATCACGTGAAATAAATGCATCTGGCGTGAGAATAAGTTATGGCAGACTGCTCAGTCATTCAACACGAACTAGTCGTATTTTCCATACACTTGTTGTTACATATAAAGGTGTCTATGTTATAAGCAGAACTATACATAAGAGGAAGGAAGAATGTAATTAAATGGTTCCTAAAATGCATTGTGTTGGAATTAAGGCAAATAGTAAGTTTAGATACAAGCACTCCATATGTTTTCCAACAGGCAGTACGTTTCAAAACTAGAATAAATACCGATAAAATATTGCTGAAGAAATGTATTCCATAGAACATTTTTTTTTTTCGTTGTATTCTTTGATATAGAAATTCCAGGTACAAATATGCCAGAGTTCAGCAAGACGCAGTACAATCTAAAACCAAAACAATGTATAGCAAGCATGGATAAGTTTACTAAAATGCCGAAAGTAGACATCTTAAAACGAGGTTTATTTGGTCTTATGTGGGGCATACTTTGCCCACTCCAAATATTTACTGTTGGGTATTTTGATAAATAGATAATTAAACCCTAATTTTTTACCATGTAGTTAAGTTTTAAAACTTCCATCACTCAACGACATTAAATCAAAAAAACATTTAGCATAGGAAGTGACCCACCGATGGCCAAAGTAACCCTGATTCATGATACTTTTGTTATAATGAAATGAGACACGCTAATACGTTAATGGCGCAGTCGACGAGACGTCATAATAAAAACAGCAGAACCACCTCAGGAGATCTGCCGTTCACTTTTCCCTCTTTCCTACATTACTTTTTGCGAGGCTATGTAACCAGGTCCAGAGGGACGCGCTTCCAGACCGCTGTGTACGGGTGATGCGCTCACAACTGTGCCGTAACACTAGCCAAGTGGAACACACCGGCCATATAAGCCCGGCACATCTCTACCTGATCCGCCGCCTTGCCTACTATCTACGTGTACGGCCTTTGAACAGAGACCTGAGGGATTCCGACAGAGCCATCGGGCGATGGTCGCCAGGAAGAGCACTAGAGTATGTTGCCGACATATCCTCCACCCGACCATGTCGCGATCTGCTTCGTCCTTAGAGAAACGTGTGCACTCAGTAATGTGCACACACTTCACCACAGCTGTAGTGATCCCCTTCAGCTCTAGTCAGTGAAATAAATAATATGAGTCCCAGTAAAACCAAAATAAAAGATAAATCCATCCTGTCCAATATTTTCTTCCATCTTTTTCAGAGGTTTAATAAAGAACCCAGTTCATCCTGTTTTCTTGTAGATCACTACTGCCACTTAAATTGCATGCTACTGTAGATCATATTTCTGTCGAGGGATTTTACGGTGTCTGTGCCGGTTTGTTCCCCTCCCTTCAGTAGTTAGAAACTAGCAATTATAGGAGGTAAACATGGCCTCATTAGTGGCCATATTTTTTCCAACATACCAGTAGAGCCGCGATGCATGTGCATTTCTTTTTAATTCTTCCTGCAAGTCGATGCGTATGCGGCGGAGCCCTGAGACGCACCTACGTCCCAGTCCTAACCCAGGGCCTCTGAATCCTTTAGTAGTGGGGTTTGTTTAGACAAAATTCGTCCTTCAATGACACCTCGTCGGTATCAAGTGAAGTATGCTTAATTTAAGGTCATTAGTACCCGCTAGTTTGGAATGATGTATCTTCTGAATTTAACTCGGCCCACAAATGAAGGACATGGAGAAAAATAATGGTAACCCAAAAATTTTAAATATTTGAGTTTTTGGCAGGAATGTAATGGTAATCTCAAACTGCACATTGCGAAATAAGAGATTAAGCAGTATAACCACACGTCGCAGGACAGTGCAGTAATGATTCTATTGCAGGCCACTCCTTCGTACATTACTACACCAACGCAATAAAATCATATGTATATTTTTCTTTACTATTGTGTAGATGCTCATTTTTATTGGTTGTATGATTTAAAACGTAATTCATGAGCAATGTTGATTTTAATTAAATTTCTTTGTCAAATTGTACCTTATTTTTACGTATGCGTAACTCAGTTGACTTACATAGTGGGGTACCATTGTCTCTCCCCATACCATTCAAATATTGTATTTGGTTTTGGACATTTACAAGATTGAGGACACAGCAAAGTGCATTGTTTACAGATAGTACCACTTGAACTATACTTGCACTATAACTGTGACAACCAACACAAAATTTTGACTTGCTTCTTTCAAGTGGCTATTTGTAAAAAAATAAAATAAATAAAAAGGAAATTTAATGAACTGGTAACAATTTTATATAGCTCAAGAAGGTAATATCTAAGCCATGTCTGGCAGAAAAGTTATGTAAGTCTCCTTATATGGAAAATACGACGGAAATTTAAGAAATCTAAGATGGCGGGTACTGATAACCTATAACGTCTCATCGACAGCGAGGCTCTTGGAGACGTTAACACAAACTTTACATTAGGACAGAAACAGAGGAATCGGCCATGTAATTTATTATGCAACAATATCAGCATTCGCATAGAGCGATTCTGGAAAACCACGGAAAGCAGAAATCAGGATGACCAAACTCAGGAATCAAACCCTGGTTCTTCCACACCGACGTGTTACCGTTACACGACCTTGCTCCGTCACATCGGTAACGAAAACTACGCTAACATCAAGGGAATTATCACTGTGTACCACGACTACCAGAGCAGCGCTGTGATAGCTATGGAAATGTATCCCTCTCCCTTTCTCTTTTCTGTCTGCAACCTTAGCCAGTCACCAAGTGGCAGCGCCCACAAAGCCTATATGTGAATACAACACACCGCCAAAGAGAGAGCATTTGTCTAGCCAACATACCTTTTAACCCGACTGCATCCATCCTCACAAAATTAATAATGGCCCTGGAAGAAATGAGCATCTCGCTACAACATCCACTGCCACCAACACAACTATCCCCTCCATAACGACTTCTAAAACCACAACTACAAACTCCCACCATAATCATCACCGTTAACACAACAACTACAACCGCCATCATAATTACGACCGTAACCAGCACCATGCAACTACTGTAATCACCACTATTGTTATCAACTCTTCTGGTACCAACGCCACAACCACCACTACCATAACAACATACACTACAACCACCAACCTACGTAAAGCCACAACAACTATCAACACCACAACTACCAGCATCATCATAACCACCACCACAACCTTCTAACTGCATTCACCCAAGCTTGGGACCAGCAACACTGCCGCAAGAAGAAGGAAGCTGCATTTCTCTATGTCATATCGACCAACTACCATATCCCACAGTGGATGCTGAGGATACGATGAGGAGGTGCATGCTATCGGTAGTACTCTTCTTTGGTGGCCAGGTGTGTTTGTCAGAGCATGTGTGACAAGCAAAGTGTAGCGAACATCCTTCAAATATAGGCAAGTATATCCATGTTTTTTTGTTAGTCCTCATATTCCTCGCCACTAGCCGAGCAGGTAAAAGAGAACTAACCACAGGAGACGCCAGAACAACCTCAAATTCAACAACGTCGAAGAAAGCAACGTGGAATAAAAGATTAAACGTTGAACAAATCAATAGCGAACGAAAAATCACCGAGCTAAACTACATCGACCGAAATAACTTCTAAATAAACAACCTCGAACGAAATAAGCTCTAACTAAAACATCTTCAAAAAATGTAACCTCGAACATGTTATTAATGAAAATGTTTTGATAACAAATATTTAACATGTTTAATATCTACTGTTGCTTCTGAAGAGCGTCTAGATTTTAAGCGAATCCTCCGAAAAGGAGATGAGTCTCGACAGATCACCGCACAAGGACTTCCCTAACTACAACACCCCGCCTCGGGAAGTATGTCATTCGTAGACAATTCGAGTCACTGCGAAAAATGGCATATCTATAAAATGAACCTGTGAAGGCATGGCAAGATACTCGTATAATATAGTTCACAAGGGTTCTTGCTATGACTAGTGTTTTAACAGGACTTTTGAGATTATTTAGAATCGTTCTGTTCAAAGTATTCAGGAGTTGTCGTTTTTTCTTTCTTTTTACTGTCTTAGAGAGGACCAAGAATGATTTCACGGTTGGTAACTTGTCACTACTGAACTTTCGATAGAGTGCACTAACAAACGAGCCGTGCATGTGGTTCCACTCGTAGCGAGTAGAAAGTGATGCAACGACCATCATCTCTTAATATGTTAAAAATAACTTACCTCAACATAGCTCAAATTTTCTATTGCTGTGTCAAAAATTCAATACTTGACTTCTGTTTTGCAACGATATTTCTATTAATGCCAACATTAAGAGTGCGTGGTAGATAAATAAACGCTGAAAACATAAGTTGACTTCTACGCTTTTTTCGAAGCCAATTATGGATCAAAATATACTCAATTACAATCCTAGATAATGGTAGTTGTCTACTTTCTGAGTAAATATTTATCCAGAATTACTAATTCGTTACGCGTGATCTCTTGCACCGCAGTTAAATGCACGAAATTCCGGCGTCAGAGATTGTACCTCAGAAGTTCGTAACACTGGAAACAATTTTATTTAAAACGTTGGCTAAAAATATTGTCTGAAATTGTTATTTTTTAACTTTCGCAAATTTTCTTCAAGAAACCTACAGTTGTATATTAATGCTTTTAGTGTTGAATAATGTACCACGCCCTCTTAACAACTTCAATAAAGAGAAGTAGCTATGACTCTCCGTTTAAGTCAAATACCTCCTCATTTGATCAGGGATGTGCATAAACTGGTAAACAAGAACTTCTCTGCCACGTTCAGTAGGAAAAGAAGACCCTGCTGAGCTTAACTGTAGTCCGGGACTGTAAGGAGGCGTACCGGGTGTAGCTTGTAGCATAAGTGGGATGTGAGGTGGTCTTGTCCTTGGTGAAACGCAACTACTTGCATTCTTTCTTTAGTAGTTTGGTAGAGCGCAGCATAATTAACTTCGGCCTTTCATACCCTTCACCAAATTTAGTTTTCTTCGCACCGCATCTCCGTGGATAGAGTCGAGGTGTGCCTTAGCCCGTGGGACAAGGGTCCGACGTTGGTTCACAAGCCATCCAGTACGTTTGGGTGTATTTTCCTTCGTGTTGTATCAAAAGATGTGACGGAACACTTTGCAAAGCGAGACAAGAAATGCAAGAGTTTAATGGCATTTATTATGTGGCAAATCCACTGTCATTCTACAGCACTTTTTGAATACCTGTATCTGAACTTATTCATGTACTTGGTACAATATTGAAAATATGTACCGATATTCTAATGGATGCTTTTTATTTGTTTAAGTGTTATACTACTTCTAGCCAATATACGCTACGCATTTTAGGATGCGTGTTTATTATGCTTGTTTTCTTGTTTTGATGTGCTTTTTCGTCTTCCCGCAGTGAAGCATAAGTTTATATGAACAGCATGTGAACAATAAAAATTGCAAACTTAATGTTATAAATAAAATTAGTGATAAATTTCATCGGCAGTAGTGCATATTTATATATCTATTCTAGGAACGGTTTTACATGAAAATTGCCATAGGCCTAAATAAGAGACCAGAAATTGACAAGCCGAAAGAATCCGTTAAACCCTTTCAGATCTGAATTATTTTTCTACTTTCCGGACAAAAAGGCTGAAAAAAATATTTCAAGTTTGTACAGAGCCCAACAGATGGCTCCAAGTGCAAAACCACAAAATAGGCATTTAAAACTGTACCCTAATTTTTTATATTGCAGTTAGTACAATTTTAATAATTAAATGACCTTGAAATTTTTGTGGCCTCAATTGTGTATGTACTCTGTATAAAATCAGCATTCTTGTAGTTACTAAAATATTCCTGAAGTTGTTTTGACTTTGCAATGAAAATATTTTCAGTAAAAAATTAATTTCGATGATTCAGATATTTAACGTAGATTTTTTTTGTTAATATCGCCATACGGGTAACGGAGTTATTGGGGTTTTGTCTGATATTACAAGTTTTCAGTCGTATTCGTAAAGATGCAGGTCATAACATTATATTTTGCAATTGTCATTTAATTGCACAATTATATAGTTTTTTTTTATAAACCTATGAAATATTCTTAGTTTGCTTGTGCGTGAGATTTCTTTCTCTTTTTTTTTTTTTTCGAAAGTTTTCAAGGGTGTAATAAACCAATTTGAACAACGTTTGCTTGTCTCATAAGACTTGACAAAAAAACTGATATTGTTTCAACTCAACATTGTCAGTAAATGCGTTTACCTTCTATATAACGTCTGTGCAGTTACATTAAGGGGATTGATTTAACTATAAGAAACTGACTTAACTATAAACTACGGTTTCAAATTAATTATTCCACTGGCATTCAGTCCAGTAGCTTCAAGTTTCTTGCATGTTAATCTTAGGAATTTTTACAATGCCAGACAAACATTCAAATACCTCCCATGGTACCAGTGAAGTAGTTAGTAGCTATATTGGCTGGTCTTTATACAAATATTGAAAAAAGTTTTATTGCAGAACAAACCTCTTTTTGTTTGTTGAAAATAATACTATTCAAACTTACTGTATATAAATACAACCAAATCTCTTTGAAGGTCTGGAGAGTTAATTACTACCAAGTATGGCAGCTTCCGACAAAGCAATACTGAAGTAAGCAAACAATGAATCTTGGAAAGTACTCGTATCTGCTACTCATCATGGCTTGTGGCAGCGTGTTCTGATCAAATATAATAAAGGGTGCGGTGACTAGTACAGAGAACAAAGTGAAAGAGAGAATCAGGGTTCAAGGAGGGACGTTGCTCCTGAACGAAGGTCAGGTATCCTGCCTGTAGAGATCAGAGAAGATTGGAGGTGTCGGGAGATGGGTGGAGATGGAGTTCCCTTTGACAGGATTACTGATAGCGGCAGAGCGTGTTGGCAAGCTTGAGAGGGTGCACACGTGGGCAGAACCTCTTTAGTAGTTTTCTCATATTTAACCAAATACCTCTACAAGAAACATTACTTCTCATTCTGTATGTTTCCTCCGTCTGTTAACCCTAATATTGTCAACGAAAAATTTATTTTAGGCCAAAAAATTCACGCCAGGAAATAATTTGAAACATACATATGTATTTTTCAGACTGTGTGTAAACTTACAGAGGAAAACATCTATTGCAATTTTTGACATGTCGAAGGACACTTGATACGATATTCTGCGTGTCATCTTTCAGTCGCCTGTCATTAAATCAGTTTTTTTTTTTTCATAGTGCTAGCCTATGTTGTTTTTGTTGTTCGACCCTCTTTCGTGGAATATCTTACACGAACCATTCTTATCGTTTGTCCAACGGTTATGCTTTCTAGTTGACGTGTCCTTTTACTTGTTACAACAGACTGGAATTTTTTTTTACTTATACGTACCTACTTATCTTTCATAAGTGTAGACATTGGTTCGTTGTGTTTGTGCTTTTTTTATTTTACCCTCTTTTAATTGTTTTATGATGTTTAGTAAACGTTTTGTAATTTGCATCTAAGGGTGGGTAAGTAAATGCTCTCTCTCCCTGCAATAATCACTCGAACGTCCAACAAATGTAAATTCAATGCTAAACTTAACATATTCCTGTGCACGTGATATTTAGCATTATATCTGTAAAATAAGTTAGACTACAGAATATCCTGACTTGGATCTTTGCCTATGATGGAGTGGAATTTTAATTCGACACTTACGCTAAAATGTACTAAATCAAGAACCTGGGATATTATTAAGACTAATACCAAGATGATCAGGAACCCCACACGAGATAACAATGTCACGGAATGGATGCTATTGGCGTTAATCCATCACGGATAACTGCACTTCATTGTACTTATAAACATATAAGTTTCATGGAAACAAATATAATTTGTAGATGTGCTTCTTTAAAACGTTGCTTACTAGGCTACCGCTTACGCTTTATTTACGTGGACACCCTTTAAAAAAAAAAAAGCTCGCACTTACCCGAAGCATTCATTCTGAAAAGAATGCATCCTGTTTTCATTTGAGATATTTCAGACAAACCTCACATTCACCACGGAATTAGCCTTCAAAATATTGTTCGGTCTGATATTTTAACTGTCCTCTGTATTTGAACGATTATGAGTTGCAAATTTGGGCATAATAATGGGCATTTTATTACCCTTTTCATTCATTTATGTTCTTAATTTTTGTATATGTACATATACTTAAGCTTAATTTAACAATGACAAAACGTCAAGAAATATAATTGTCTTTCTTAGACAGTCGATGTTTCTATACTTTAAACACATTCACACACACACACGTGTATTGGCATTAGTAACAAAATCTGCATAATGAGAAGAATAAAGGAAAATTTTGTTTCGGAGGACATTTTTTACTTTTTACAAGATAGACACATTTACAAATATATTTATTTTCAAAATTAAACTAGAAATTTATAAAAAAGACTTACCGGAAACAATATGTATTTTGCTCAGGCTGAACGCATTACAAAGTAAGCCTTGTTTCTGTTACACACAGGTAATCAGTCATTCTCCAGGTCAAAAGGACTACAATAAGATACATACAGCAGTATTTTTATCAAGTAGTGTTGTTAGTCAATTCTTGCCATTCTGTATCCGTCCAGAATATTTAATTCGGAAAGAAAGTAACTCATTTTTAATGGTTTCACTTCAAGATTATCAGTATTTCGGACTTATATGTAGAGTAAATAATAATATCAAATGTCATATAAGAAAAAGACACGATAGTATTTCATAACAAGAATATCAACACAGTATGACGTTATTTCAGCTGAAGAGCTGGTGTAATGGAAGGTAGACATAAGTAAAGACTGTGCCAATTGAACCAACTTGGAGAGATGTAAGATGGAGGCAGATATTTCTTTACCCCAAGTTTGACTGTTGACTCAAGTTATCAGCAACTTCCTCCCTTATTTGCGCTCTGTCAACTGATTAAATAATTTGACTGTAACATAACTCTTACTGGATTAAGAGTATATGCCATGACAGCACATGGTGACAAACCCAGCTATCACTGAAAGTTGTTACAGTTCGTATTTACCCGCTAAAATGATCCATAAGACGTGATCTTTGAATGATTTTTGCAGTGTGTGTGTATGACAATCTGGAGTATTTTGAAGGATATACGTCACTGCTAGCTAATGTTGCTAAGTCGCAGAAAAGCCACAGTTACATACAAGATCTAAGCACTACAAAATGAATAACAATAAAGCTAATAAAAAACCAAAGAGGTCAAAAATGACTGTAGTCAACAAACATGCAAATAATTCCGAAATATTCATGTAGTCGGCATATAACTGGCACCAAAAAACGAAAAAGGGATGTCAAACAGACAAGAACCAAACAAGGTGCGTGAAACTGGCGGCAATGATGGTCAATGTCAACGAGGGCAATACAAACGAACACAGTGACAAAAGGGTTGTAAACAATACAACACAACAAACAGACGATGATAGCAGAGGTTTCCTTCGACGACAGCACATGCAACGTTTCTGGAACTGGTATATGTTCCTGTAACTTCTAGAATTTTATTAGGTTCACAACACCGTAGCTACACAGCTCAAACTGTACGTCTAGATAAAAAATTACTACACCAACAATATAAAACTTATTTTTCAAAAACTATTTAGACATAAATAAACTGTTATCTAATCGGCTGCAATAAAATGAACTTTTACAACCGCGAAAAAGACAATGTTATGGTGTTGCCTGACAAACAGCATGCAATGGGCCCAGTATGCCCAATACCGACATGGTCAAAATCACAATCGATCGGTACTAAACCTCTAGAAATACACAAAACACAAAACGTGCCGACAACAATAACACAAGCCGAAAAAGTACGTCTGCCATGGCGGCGACATCAAGACCTATTTACGGACAGCTGGAAGCCTGCGACACCTTGCACCAGCTATCAGTGGCGTATCGTTGTCGTGTTGCAAGGCATACACTGCTTAGCAGTGACTGTACACAACCTTGAGTTGTCTGTAAAATATTAGACTTGTAGGATTAGGTATACTCCACAGCCAGTGGCGTGCAAGAGGCAAGGAACGTATTGTCCAGTAATATACCACGGTATTCACAACAAGTGTTTATTGTATGTGACAGGCAGGCACATTGAGTCCACGTGCTCAAAGTGTATAGTCGGAGCTTATATTGCATGCCGTGGAACACGACCACCATACGCCACTGTAACCATGTAGCTGAGTTTCACATGTTTGCTGACATTATGAGGGAGCGCAGGTACCCTCCCTCCTCCCCACATTCATAGAATTCTATGCCTCGTATAAATACTTTTCAACTATTGGACAGTGTATTTTAAAACTCATGCAAGCTAATTTATGTATTTTCCGGCCAGAATTGCATTGTCTATGTATTTTATTAGCCCATGACGGCTAAATTGGTGTGCATCAGCTCCAGTAAGACAACTACGATAGGAATGTATTATAAACAAGTACTGGTATGTAGGCCTATCATACGAGTCGGAATAAATGGACATCGGTACTTTATTACGCCAGGATATTCTAATGTCTGTAGTTTCCGAGTAACTGTATTAAGTCTTGTAGTTTGGCTATTGTACTGTATTAATATGAATGGGTTATTATATTTCGAGTACAGTAATGAATTCGGAAAATCGTCAGTATTTTGTATTGTAACATTTCAAATGCTAAAAATATGTCACTATATGCTGTATTTAATAACGGCCGCTGTAATTTTACAGAATAGCTATGATATGTTCTAAAATTCTATCGTGAAAAATTGTTCAATTACCACTGGTCTGTTGTTTTTCTGCTGTTATATATGATTTTCAACTTTGTGGTTGTTTGTGGTTTACAGTTCGCTTGAGACGCAAGTGTGGTGGTGGTTGTACGAATATGGCATAGTTACCGCGCCACAGGATCACACCAAGAATTTTGAAATATAAAATACTAATTTTGTAAGTTTGCGTTATGTCGTTTCAATGTTGCGTAGAATCATTAGGTATGTCTCGTGACTGATGAATTTGATGTGGTAGGTATATTTGCAACAGACAGAAAAAATTAACGAAAGATGCTTTAGAAATTTTTACATGTCAAGTGAGACATATATATTGACTTGAATTACTAGCTTAAACAATCGAAGATCATACCTGTAGCGAAAATAGACCTACGCACAGAGTAATTATAATAATAATAATATACTAACTTTGAATTTCTGAACACAAAGCTTATTTCTATAAAAAATGACAAAACTCAAGACCAGAGTTTACTTGAAATGTGGAGTATAAGATTGAAAAGTTTAAAACAATTAGCTGTGGTTTTAATAATTAACAATCTGTGTATATTTAAATGTGTAGTTAATTTAAAATATAAATGTTCCCACTCAATTATTTTTAATGGTTTCATTAACAGTCTCATAATTTGAATCAATACAGTGTTAATTATATGATACAGTCAATGTGTTCAGGCTGCTTGTAATAAGTAATCAGTCTTCAGTGGAAGGAAACGTAGAGTAATGGTACCAATCCAATCTTTATTTGCATAAGGATCTTTGTGGCCAACTTTGCGCGTCATGTATTCAGGCCAAGAGATAGTAGCTTCGTAAGTGTATATATTCCCGAGCGAGGTGTGGACTGGGAGCAAGATGTTAATTATTCAGGTTTCTTTCCCCTAAAACTACAACAGCAGTGATGTAAAATACGTCAAAAGTATGTGCGAAATCGCCTGGTTCAAACATTTACACAAACATCGAGAAGATCACTTTTGCAATGCACAAACGAAGATTTAAAGTTCTGTGGATGTCTGTGAGAATGGAAGAGAATCGTCCTACTAAGATGACCTTTGTATACTTGGCGGGATAAAAAGCTACAGCAAAGTGGTGGAGGAGATCGAGAAGAAGTCCAAGTGAATTGGACAGCAGATATTGTCCTCAGCCGAAAGATTTCAGAAACCGAGTTGGCAATATCAAAACGTTCTAAGATAAACCACCAAAATATAACTGCAAATTGATGATATCTAGGGAGGTAAAAGAAAGAGAGAAGTCAAAAGTGAAAGCATGGAGAGTCTCTGGAAAAATGAGAGATTGACTAAAAAAACCTTAGGTTTTACGTGGTCCATAATTTGCCAAATTAAATATATTCTAATAGGCCACTCTAGATTATATTAATTCCTTTCGTCTCATCACGAAAGAAGTTACTATTCTACCTCTACGTGAATATTATTTTACTGCGTCAAGTCTTCGTACAGTAGTCGTGTTTCTTACCGGACGTAGTAATAGAACATTCTACAGCATGTACTGCCGCAAAGATATTTACCTATACAAATATATTTTAGGGTCCAGCGAACTGATATTCTCGGTTGCAGTTAGATATGTTATTTACAGTCTAATCTCTGCTGTCCAGCTCCAATAAAAATATACGTTCAAGTAACTAACTTGTCTTTCTTCCTTCGCTTCTTTTCTGCGAACTACATGAAAAAAGTAGTCGTAATTGAAGAACTGAGCGTTTTTGACCCGCTCGTCAGATTACACGGAACAGCACATGTATCTGCTGCAGCGTGTACAACAATTATCTGACAAAAGGCTCGGTAGCGCAAAATGGCGAGAGGAAACTGACCTCACAGTCTATAAGCGGAGGTAAATTTCCGAAATGTAAAACCAAAAACAGTGTTAAATCTTTGTGATGAAACAAGTATGCGTCTAGACCTATCATTCTAAAATCGTAATATAAAGTTACAGCAAAGTTATATAAAGTATAATGTGCTTTCCATGACGACAAAATCCCAGTTATAAACTGTAGACACGCTCGAAGTAAATGGAAGGTTTAAGGGCACCGTCTACCGCAATTTTCATCACCGCGTTTTTAATTTTCCATTTGTACTTTTTTTAAGACACAAAATGTGACTTAATTTTTCTCTTATAAAATTTTTTTATCCCACGTAGTTTTTGCGTGATGGCTCGTTATAGCCAAAATTTGTATGTTTCAGTTTTAAGGACGATACTAAAACCAACTCACTTAACCAAACTGAAAAAATTCACAGTGAATAACGATGTTGTAGACTACAAATTCAGCTATGTCAAGCCATAAAATAATTTTTTTTATTGAATTTCTCAAATTGTTATTGTTAATATCAGCATGTTTGATTAAATACAAAAAAAATTTAATCTTGGTTTTTATGTAGGCCTATGTGACATTGTAGCCTGCGACATCTTTATACACTGTGCATTTTTTTCAGTTTGGTATGTCAGTTGGTTTTAGTGTAGTCCTTAAAACGAAAACATACAAATTTTGACTTTAACAAGTCGTTACGCGAAAACTATAAGAGATATAAAAACTTCATGAGAACCAAATTTAGTCATATTTTGTATCTAAAATAAGAAAAAAAATTCTGGTACAAATAAAAAAATATAAAAATTGTTATGAAAATTGGTTCAAGTGCGATAAAAGCATAATTTTATATTTTTATGAAATATTGTTAGTTTTACAGACGATACTTGTTTGTACATTTTACTCTTACGAAACAATTTTAGCTCTCATAGTTTTCTCATTACGGTGAGTCAAAGTCAAAATTGCCATGTTCTGCTGCCATGCAAGTAGTGCAACCAATTGACTTACGTACGTGAAATAATTCACAGTGAAATAACACGCCACAAGCTACGTAATAAAACTGATTTAAAAAATACCGTGGACATTTTTTGTATTTTAAAAAAATTCCTGAAATTTCAACTTTTTTTGAAAAATTCCTGAATTTTCAACTTTTTTCCTATACTTTTGCGATTTTTTAAAAAATTCAAAATATTACGTTATGGTATTTTAAATACTTTGTTGCATAGCTCATGGGATGTATTATTACAGTGAATTATTCTATTCAAGTAGGTCAGTTGGTTTTCACTATTCGCATGGCAGTAGAACAAGCAAATTTTGACTTTGTCGCACCGTTATGAGAAAACTATGAAAACTAAAATTGTTTTGTAAGAGGAAACTGTACTCACGAGTATTGTCAACAAAACTAACACTGTTTCATATTTAGATATAAAATTACGAATTTATCGCACTCGAACACCTTTAAAGGGACGTACTCCTAAGTGTATTGTATAGATATTATACTAAATTAAAAAATACCTAGATAGAACTTGCATTATTTTCATTACAAAAGCTGTACTTTTACGTAAATTGTCGCGAGTCAGGCAACATTGACAACGGGTGTACACACATCATCTTTCATTGGTGTCCAGAATTACCATATGCAATGCAGAAAAATAATAATGGTCCAGAGTGCTCTCGTCTCCTGCTCTTACAATGTTTTCCCTAGAGACTGATGGATGTATATGCATATACATGGAGACACACATGTATTATTCATATTTATATTGGTTGTCCCGTACGGTTCACATCACTGGAAAAAAAATTAATTCACAGCTTCTTCTCGTGCAATGTTGAATAGTTCACGCCCGTCTTCCAAGGTATATGTCATATCTTTCTTTCAGGGAGAAAGCCGCTTTTAATTTCATTTGTGAAATTTTATTAAGTCTTATGCAGGAACACATTTTATCAAATATTTGTGTGAATAATGCCAAGTAAATACGTAGTCTGAGCTGAGAAATTACTTCGTTACCTGAACAAAATTCGAGAAGTTACACGTCTGGTTTTATATAACACAGCAAAATATTTTTATTTTAGTTGACAAAGTATTTTCTTGCCGCAAATATAAAACTTTGTTTGGAAATGCATTTTGTTGGCCCAACCAAAACTGAAACATTTGTGCCCGCCTTGGTATTTAATCATAACTAGAGAGCTATTTTGCAATTTCTGTGTAGGTATAATAGTAATTCCCGTTATTATGCCCCAACAACTTGAAAAAATGTTTCAAAAGATAAAAAGGAAAATAATATAGTAACTCAAAAATATATCTGAGTAAACGCCATGCATTTGACGAGGTATTGTCTGTAAAGATGTGACAATTTGTAACACTAAATCCAACTGTCAGTGCTAACGTAAGGTTTTGATTCAGGAAATACCTTTGTTCGACATTCGGTAGAACGTAAATTTATTTAATGCTTAAAAACGAAAATCTATGTACAGCCAACAAAATGTTACACATTTTCTATTGATACTATTCAAACAAATTACGTTGTGGGAAGCATATTTTGTTCAACTCTAGTAAACAATTCGCTCAGTATGCACATAAATAACTTGGCTTCAGTAACCACTTGTGAGGCGATCAAGGTATTCGGTTCGGACTCTAGGTCTCAGAATAGTATACAGAATCACTTTTGCGATATTTACTAACCACATGCATACAAAACACTGTAATATTGTTCTTAGCTGCTTAGAGAAAACACCAAAGTAAGTCTTTCAGTTAGTAGTTAGGTGGATTACATGTTTCATTAAAAATTAATATTTCCCTGAATGTATGTTTATAAACCTGCAATAACCTTATATTAAATATAAGTACAGTTAGGTGAGGGCACAACACGACAGCCATGCCCGAGCCAGGATTCGAACCCAGGACCTCTCGCACGGGGAGTGTTGGGAAATTGTATTGTATTTTCAGTTTAAGAGCCATAACATTTATTCAAATTGTCGAAGAGGATATTTTGATAATACAATTTGAATAAGTGTTATGGTCTCGAAAACAAAACTACAAGAAATTATCTAAAACTCCACCCCAACCGAATAGGGAACCAAACGTGTTGCGTGGCGTGTCATGTATATTTGGACTGTACATCTCTAGTTCCATCCATTATCACATAAACAGCTCAATTGTAATACGTACACATATATAGTCTATGCACAGGATTTCAAGAAATAACCGCATACTAATCATACCACGCAAATCTTGGTCTAAATTATTGACGAAAATGTTAGTGGCTAAATGTTGTACGGTAACAAATTACATTCACTATTTGGCAACATAGCACTGCAGTTATTCCCCTCTTGCGCTCCACAGATATCTTACTTATCTACTATTACCGTACTAACTTACATATTATGGGTGTACGTTAAAATCCCATGCAGTGCAAACATGATTCTACATTTATTTAACGTAGTATACATAAAATAATACCTGGGCGTGGAGCGCAAGTTGGGAGATTCTGCGTGCAGTGTTGCCATATTGTGCAGGTAAAATATCGTCGTATAACATTTTACCACAAACATTTTCGTCTTCAATTTAGCCCGGAATTCGCGTGGTGTGCTTGTTAGGCGTTTGTTTCTGGATTCTACAGATCTCAAAATTATCATTTATATTAAAAAAATAAACTTAGCGTGAAAACGTAAGGCAGCGTGTGTGTGTGTGTGTGTATGTATATATATATTTATTTATATAATTACGATGTCAATTCTCTTTCCTGTTAGATGGTGGAAAAATAATGATCCACTAGGAGCTTAATTAATGTAACTATTGACGTTTAAGAACGCATACACGGAAATGGCACAAATTTCTATGAAGTATTACTTTCTCACATTCCGCGGTTAGTACCTAACCTTCCAGGTCTAATTAGAACTTGACGTTCAGCATTAGCTTATACATTAAAATTTGATATATAAATTGGTATTCTTCTTCCGATTTATAAAGTAACTTGAGTATAACTTATCTGTATATATTATGTGAGAGTGTTTCATAAATAGGGGGACAAACTACACATGCGTGTTCCTCACGAAAAAATACGATGATAACATGTTTTGCACTTTTCACCTTAACTTAATATCAAGGGAAGTAATTGGCTGCTAAATATAAAATTTTATAACCGTATATTCCCAAAATATGGGAAACTAACAAAAAAAAAATATTTCCATCGTTACTTAATGTTATTGAAACCTTCAACGAACAGCAAATGCTGCTTAATACCATCCACCCTTATGAAAATAGCAGTGGTGGCAACCCTATAATTACATACAACTTTTTACCATCAGCATTTTTGAACATTTGAAGGCGGTTGATAGAGTAATGTTACATATGTAACAAAAATGGTGATTTTGTTGCAGTTGTCTAGGACCCATAGTTTCTTTTTCAAATCACAAATGAAGCTGCAGCGACAGAATCACAAAAACAAATGTTGATTATGGTATCGTCAGTTGAAAACACGTTATTTAAATTGAATGTCTACCATCGAGAATGCAGTGCGCACAACAAAACTCACATGTACGCAGTATTGCTTATGCTCTTATGCTCTGTAACTTAGATGACATATACAGACTTCTAGCATTATTAAACGACGTACAAACCAAAAATGAGTTGGGTTTGGATGCAAACCCACCACGTGAAACAGAATGTGCTGAAGCCCCATTTAAACATTTAAAATGTAAATAATCACAATTATTTTTCTATTCTAAAAATTGTAATGTACTGTACAATCTGAAATATGTCCTCTTGTGTTTTTACCGTACATGGCACCGTTTTCGAAGAATTAAGACATTCTTTCTCAAACATTTCCGATTCTACAGATAATAAAAATTATAATTTATAGAAAAAAATAAAATAAGCGTGAAAACATACGGCAGCGTGTTTGTTTGTCATGCACGACAGATTACCGATCCGCAAAGAAAAATCTAAAGAACAAACTACAGAGCATTTACAGTTTCGAGTTCATACATTTCATGTCGGCGTCGTTTTTACAAAACAGTTTTCTTATTTGCGTTTTTTTTTTTGTATAATGGACACAGGTGTACGGACTGTATGTTTTTTAATACTAAAAACTACATATCCCATGCAATTTTTTAATTAGATTTGGTACAGCTTTAACTGTGTTAGATAATTCCTTCGAGCGTCGTATTTATATATAAATTACGTTGTCAGTGTTTTTTCGTGTTATGTAGTGCTAAAATAATGTTACACTATGTGCTTAGTTAATGTGGCTATTGACACTGAAATGGCACGTGTTTCTACGAAAGTAATACTTTCTCACATATAAAACTGCAATACGCGGTTAATATCTAACCATGCAGGTCTAATTAGTTAATTACATGCAGCATTAGCTTATACATTAAAAATTAATATTTAAATGGATATTCTTGCAATTTATAAAGTAACTTGGCCGAATGCCAAATACATTGCTAAAAATATGCGAAGCAATACATACAGACATCTAAAAAATTAAACCAGAAAATAAACAAGCGTAAACATTTTTTTCCATCGCAATGCCAGTTCAAACTTACGTAAACTAAACTAGAGCAAGAATTGAAAACATTAACTAAAAATTAGAGTAGCAGAAATGAAATACGATATGTTAACTTTAAGGATCTCGCTATTAGACGAGAACACAATTTTGATTTACGGTAAGAACTCGAAGAAGAACTGCTACTTGCTGATCTGAGAAAATTTAAATATTTAAGAGGTATCACAGAAAGCAGACTACCGGCTTAAACAATCAAGAGGAAAACGATATATAGGGAGACAACCAAGCGAAAGAAGATGCTGGGACGGATTGAAAATGCCTAATGAATGGAAGTAGCAGAAGAAGAAAATGTTAAATTTTTTTCATATAGTTGATCACACTGGCATGTAAACTAAAGGTCAGCGAACAATAAGATAGCCAGTTAACCCGAGGTAAAATAAGGGCAGTGAAATCTAACCAGTCGTCTCTAAAATTCTAAGCTACGGTTTCACCACAGTTTCATTTAACTTGGTTTAACTAAGCTAATTAAAATTTAAACTCCTTATCAAACTGCGTTTAGAACTTTTCGTTTCACCATGAAAATAATTCAGTTACCTAACTGGGTTTAACTAAGTGTTGTTAAATGTTTAA
This sequence comes from Medauroidea extradentata, assembly GCA_003012365.1. Lineage (NCBI taxonomy): Eukaryota > Metazoa > Arthropoda > Insecta > Phasmatodea > Phasmatidae > Medauroidea > Medauroidea extradentata. The sequence continues at coordinate 26,054 of PNEQ01016926.1, forward strand.
CTTTTCCAGAATTGTATGTATTAACATGGCGGTGGCCAAGACATAGCTGCTAATTTATGAGTTTTTGTCTAATTATATTTGGCTGTTCTGTGCTGATCTTTGGATTATTTCTAAACGTAAATAAATGTGCATAATATTGCGTATTTTGAAGGGTTATAATGGATACATTCGTAATGTTTATTCAATAGGTTGTGCGTAATACATATTGAGAGTATGCATCCTTTTATATTTAAGTCGTTGTTTACACCAAGATACTAAAGTCAACCTGATGTAAGGGTTAATAGTCCGTCTACAAGCTTGCAATTTGAGCTTACATCATATTGGCTGACACAAGATTTTAACTATCTAGTAATACCTGTAGGAACTCATGTTGGCTCTGATGCATTTGTTACCATACTAACATATGAATGTTATTCAAAGATGTTATATCCTCTTTATTTTAATGTTGTGGGCTTTTCGATTACTATTGAATGAAAACACCGGCAGTTATGTCTTTCAATACTTCTGAAGCTCCGAACTTGTTTCGTCAGTCCCACGAGAGATGATGTGGTATATTGATTATCGTTCTAAAGCTTTTAATCACAACTTCCGCGTCTACTCTTCGTGACGGTCGCGGTCAGAGACAGTTTTACACGCGGCTTCCCGCAAATGTCCGCGGTGGCTCCACGCGACGCGTCCACCCTTCGTGGAGGTTGCAGCAGAAATCCCTCTTAACTTTCGCCTTCGCGTCTACGTGGCGAACTCTCCTAGGACCGCATAGCTCATGGGATGTAACTTCACAGTGAATTATTTTGTTTAAGTAGGTCAGTTGGTTTTCACTATTTGCATGGCAGTGTAACAAGCAATTTTTGACTTTGACATCGCGTTATGAGAAAACTATGATATCTAAAATTGTTTCGTAAGAGCAAAATGTACTCACAAGTATCGTCTACAAAACTAACAATATTTCATAAAAATATAACAGTAAGATTTTATCGCACGTGAACCCCCTTAAGAAGTAAAACTGCCAAGAATGGGCGTTTAAGTTTTAATTTTAGTTAGCTGGATTTAATCGAAGTTTGCGTATGGTGGTATGCAGGAAATGGATAAACTCGATAAACTCAGTTAACTCAACTTTTAACTCGGTTTATCAGGTTAAATGACTGTGTTGAAACCGGCCATAAGTAGTCACACAAAGTATACTGTTGAGCAAAGTAAGAAGCTGAAATGAGAACGTATCATGTCAGCAACATTAGACTCTAGTCAGACAATTAGAGGCTATATGTTTTCCGGTGGGAACTGAGGAGGAGGGGATACACACGACAAGTGATTGAAAAATCCTGGTCGTAACAGTCACTTCAGAGTGTGCAGTCCAATTACGTGAGTCCGTAATTCTTCCACGAGAAAGCAATTGCTTTTGTGAGGTTGAAGACAAATGAAATAACAACTCTCCTCCAGTTTGAATCATTAAAGTGCAGTGTTGAAGGTCGTTATTTAGAAACACAGAGGAATCTTAAAAAAAAAAACTGTAAGAGAACGTCGCTCGAGTGTTGACTTCATGACTGACCTCCACCGAGAGAGATTCTTACTACAAGGTCCTGACAGAAATGAGATCCGTAGGACGGTAACACGTCAGTTGTGCGTTTTGTACGTTGTTATAATGAACTGACGTAGACGCCCAGTTAGATAAAAAAATTTCTGAGAAAAATAACTTGTTAAACATGGCGCTTATTACGTTTTAAATAAAGCAACTCAATAATGCACGTGTTATATAAACGATGTTGTAGGGTGCGAAGTTGTTTCGATTTAATTTTACGCGAAACTGCTTAAGATATTCTCAGCCAATATTTCTGCAAAAATAACACACGCTTGAAATAATAACGTTTAAACATGTAACATTATTTTTAAAATAATGATTTTGGGGCACCACAAAGAAGCTAGAAACAGCACTGTTTCGTAAAGTACCACTCTAATTCAGAATTCAAAATAACAAAAACATGCAAATAGCCTACGTAAGCCGAAATGAAGGGGTATTTGATACTACCTACACATGAAAGTGTAGTCACGACTCAAAATTGCCACAGAAAAGTTTATACTAAAACAAATACCGCGCGCTAATCAGTACGTCACGTGTAGCAAAATCGGCCTTATCATCCACCGGATTTCGGCCTCAAGTGGGAAATTACATTCGCTACATATGCCTCTTAACAGAAATTCCTTGAGAGCTGATGATGTTGAAAATAAGTGGAATTGGAGCAGTGACGAAATGCAAGATGAAGGAAATTAATTTTGAGAAAACACGCTGACTAGCGGTAACTGCCGACCCCAACCACTGCCTTAATGGTTAAGAGGGGTCACATGTACAGAACAAGGAACAAAGCACAAATAGGAGCAATGAATTTGCACGTACTACATACGTATGTATTTACAATAAGAATTCTAATTGCCGCTGCCCCACTTAAACACACAGCTGACAACAGCGGATCAGGTTGGCCTGGACTCGTTCATAAATGTTTGGTATGACATGTACACAATCAAATGCAGCTATCACGCCACGAGATCTTCCTGGCTAGTCACAGGCGTCTCGTAAATCAGGGAGTTGACATGGCCCAATAATAAAAAAAATCCTATGGAGTCAAGTCTGGAGATCGAGCCGGCCAATGGATAGGCCCTCCTCTGCCCATCCAGCAACCAGCAAACGTAGTGTTAAGATGGCGGCATACGGCAGCAGAAAAATGTGGTGGTAAACCCATTATGCTGAAAACACATGGTGCGGTGAACGGAACTTCCTCCAACAACTCCGGCAATACATCCTGCAGGAACGTTAAGTACTACACTCCACTGAGGCGGTCAGGTAACAAATAAGGTCCCAACAAATTATTGCTGACAATCCAACCCACATGTTAACACTGCAGCGCACTTGGTTGACCATAGGGTGAATGTGGTGGGGAATGTGGTGCGCCCAGATGTGGCTGTTCCTCTCGCTTCTGTACTCAATTTAACCATTCAATGCTGCAATTAGCGTGGCTCAGAAAGTCGCTGTATTGCCTACCTCTGCGGGGTTACACTGCGCCTTCCTATTTTTATTCGCATTTTCTCGAAAACCGTTTACCGGAGTGAATTAACACAAGGGCTACTTTCCCCTTCCGTTTGCACGATAAGCAAGGATATGCACAGAATATTTTAATACCGCTCAGTGTAAAAAAGTTACTTACACAAATAGGTTGAGTAACCCCTACATAAGCAGTGAAGGGGAACGTTGCGTCAACCACATTTTCACAGATTTATTTGCTCTGTGCCAATTTTGGTGGCTCTATCTCTTATACTTTCTTGTATTTTTTAAAACGTGTATTTCAAAATTTGGTTTCCAACGTCGTGTAGCTCCCTTAATATTCTTCACACAGTAGTGTTAGTCAGTGTAACCCAACTTTATTTTACATAAAGAATCTCGTCCCGGAGTTTTGCACATGAATTCTAAGTTTATTAAGGTTACAAAGCTCATTGATTTTAATCGATTCAGGCATAAACTTCGCATTTTTATACGTCAACTAGCAGTACGCCCGCGGCTTTGCTCGCGTATATTACTCAGAGCAGATACCTCTTTGTACACCAGATAGGCAGTTCAGACATCAAGTGTTAGAATGACAAATCTGCTAGTAGAGTTAACTCTGCAGCAGGATAAGTAGCTATAGCTGTCCACGCGAAAAGCAGTCTTAAGTTTGTGCATACCACTAACAGCGACTTCACCTGGGCTTATTTATAGTCACAGCAAAGTTGACATTGTGGGGTTATTACAAACTGTCAAATATAAGAGGGTAATCGAATGAAATACGTAGTTTACGTGGTATTAAGACTGATTTCCTTATAGCACAACCATTGGTGATTGTGCCCTCAACGACATGCTTGTTTTTCAAAGCCTTCACTTGAAGTTAACTGGCATTAAGGAATTTTTGGCTGGATAATGGTTTGCTAAAATATAAACGTATTTGGTGCCCGAACCTTGAGGTTAGTGGTATGGTGTATGTGGCAAATGCTGCCAAGGAACTTAAGTAGATAGACTGCAAAATCCATTTTCATCACTTTTGAACGACTTCATCCAAATTACACTAATTTCTTCTGCTTTGTAGTTTTTTTTTTGTGTTAGACTTGCACGTTTGCACAGCCTTTAAAAGGAACTTCAGCCCAGAACCTCCCTAACAATAGATCGAAGCTACAAACAGCTGCGCCACATAACGTCTAAATTATTGATGAAAACTACTTTTAAAAATGAAATATTATTTTCATTGGCTCATAGAAGTTGGACAAAACACGTCTCGATAGAACTGTAGAATGAAACTCCTGTATAATTTATTTCACGCTGGTCGTACTTGCTTTTCGACACGTTTGCCTTGAAAATTCACAAACAATGTTTTCTATTTAATAATAAAATTTAAAACAAATCATTACTTTTTTATGTACTTATGTGAGCATCATTCTGACGCGAATACCACATCAATATCTCTACAGGTTAGATAAGTATAATCGGCTGATATAAAACAAATTTTATGCCTTCTTAACCCCTTCAGGTGTCGAATTTCGAAAAATCTTAATTTCACATCTTAAATATTTGTACAAGTTATTAAGTGGAGTGAAAAACACGACGATAGCCCTTTCAGTCGAATCAAAATCGATCATTCAATAAAATGCACACATGACCCTTGTACAGTACTGAGAGTTCGAATTAAGAAAAATCTTTTTAAGGCCATTTACGTGATAATCATCCTTAAACAAAAATAATCTGAATATCTCGATGGGTTCGATACATATCGAAGATTTATTTAAAACACATTCCAGGTCATTTCACATCCTAAGTTACTAAATGTCGAAATACCCTTGTATCACATTTTAGACTACTTTACTTGTGTCTCTTGGACGTGAAAAACACAATAGCCCGCTGGGTTCAAGATATATCGAAGATTAATTAAAAACACATTTCATCACTATTCACCCCTTTTCATCTCCTCAGGTGGGGAATTCCGAAAATTCCTAAAATTAATTTTCAGGTATTTGAGTAAGTATCAATCTTAAACAAATATCACGTCGCTATATAAAAATCAATGGGATCGTTATATATATATATATATATATATATATATATCGATTGTGAATCGGAAACACATTTTACCCTTTTTTAAACTCTTTAGGGCCGAATTCGGAAAATATATGTTAATGGTATTTGGGATATTTACAAAAACATAATTTTAAAGCAAAGATCCCTTCGATATCTCGATTGCTTCGATAGATATGGAGGAGTAATCGAAAACACATTTCACGTACTTTCACCCCCTTACTTAAAGAATTTCGAAACGTCTTGGAGTCCTGTCATAGACATTTGTATACGAAACCAAATGCACTAAAAATCTCGACGATAGTCAATTGTGTTTAGACGATTCATAAAAAACACATTTTGCCCCTTTTTACTGTTTCGGGGTCGTATTTCGAGAAATCCTAAAATTCCTTTTTGTGTATTTACGTAAGCAACATTTTGAATTGAATACAAACTCTCTATTCCGAAGGAATCGATAGATATCGATAGTTAATCGGAAACACGTTTAAGGTCTTTTCACCACCTTAAATGTTGAATTTTAAAAAATCCTTATACTGGCTAACATTTTCATGTGCGTCCTATTAAAGTAAAAATCACGATGATGGGCCTTTGGGTTCGAGCTCTATAGACCTTTCATCGAAAACACATTTCTCCCCTGTTCACCCCCTTAGAGGTCGAATTTCAAAAAATCCCTTTTTAGTGGTCGCCTACGACCTGAGAGTAAACCACACACAAAATTTCACGATTTTAGGTCCAGTCGTTTGGGCTGCAGTTTGATATGTCAATCAGTCTTTCAATGTTCTCTTTTATATATGGATGCAAACATGACTGCCGAATGTTGACTACTACACATATTTAAGTCCTTAGCTTAGCCGTGGCCTAAAAAACGCCAGTGAACTACAGAGGGGATGCTAGGAAGTTTGAATTATCAAGAGAAGTCCCGTTACTTTATATACTAAAATAACGTCGTTGCCGGTGAAAAACCTCATATGTGTCATCGGTTGTATTAAAAGAGACTTGGTAATAAAATTTGTGTACACATTATACTTAAGTGTACAGACTAAAACAAATGAATTATGTGTATGTAGTTCTGTGATAGTTAATACCCGAAACACTATTATGTGATTTTTTTTCTTTCTTGAAAATTTTTTAATTTTGCACATAGGAGATTTTTCACCGGCAACGACGAAAATAACACTGAATACTATACGCACGTGTTTTAAAATATACTGTAAACCTATTAGCATCACATTTTTAATGCCTAAAAATTGTTAAAAATATCTTCCTTCGTATTGCTCTGTCTAAAGAAAACAAAATACCAACCTGATTAGTACAACAGCGACAGAGAAGCCTTTGTTTAACCATAAACTACGCTGTACTATCACAGAAATAAAACTGTAGTTTTACCGCTGTAAAGTTGGATCTCTTCTCGCGTGTTGAATTTGTCATGTATAACTCATGAACAATATTTTTCACTTAAATGACGTAAATGTGAGTACTATACCTCTTTAATACTATACTAAAACCTTCGGTGTTCATCGCCAATTACCACGTGACTCTGAAAGGGCTAGAATTGTTTTAAAAAGTGTGACGAATTGTGTCATGAATATAGAATAGATTTATAAGTTTACAGCAAAGAAGGCGTGTTTTATTAGAACGAGGTAATGATACACGTTAATGTATGTTAACAACCTAGAGAGCTTGGCTGCTGGGAAAAGGGTTTCGGGTGCAATTCCCGGCTGGGAAGGTCAATATTTACCGTTGCCCCTTCAGGTTGGTTCAGGACTAGTGTTGTGTTGTCCCCTCGTCAACATACTGCGCAAGACAATGGCGAACCACAGCATAATCGCCTCGCCTAGTTTGCTCGAGGGACGTCGTGGTTTCCATCACCCGGCACCCCCCGGGCTACTAAGGGCCGAATTCAGAAATGTCCTTCGAAAGAGCTGTTAACTCCCATTCACATGGCTGCCTCTCCACCTCTCGTACTTCAAAAACGCCATTTGAGGGACTGCCAGCTGAAAACCTGGTCACCCCCACATTTGGCACAGATTTGACAACACTGCACAACATTTCCTCGTTTTGAACTGCTCTCAGAGCGTGTAGGAACACATCCTATCTTATGTTGACAGTCGTTTGTCTCGTGTTTCGTCGTAACTGCCGTGCTTGCTTGTTTACTTTAGGAGAAGCAGAGATTTGACTGTAACAAATCAAATTCATACAAACTTCCAATAACAACAGTTAGTTGAATTAGTGCACAATGGCTTCAAAGAAGCTAGGCCTACAGTAGATTAAAATTAAAAAGTACACATGCAATATTTAAAGTATGCAAATAAAAATAATTAATAGAAAATAGGCATGTGAAATAAGTTGTGCTGGAAAAGTATTGGCGTGGGGTTCGTAAGGCCTCGCTCTTTAAGGGCGCGGTCTACCGCCATTTTCATCATCATTATTTTATTTTGTATTTGTACCAGATATTTTTTTCTTGTTTTAGACACAAAATGTGACTAAATTTGGCTTTTATGAATTTTTTTATCTCTTATAGTTTTCGCGTAATGGCTTGTTAAAGTCATGTTTTGCATGTTTCCGTTTTAACGACTACACTAAAACCAACTGATATACCGAATTAAAAAAAATCACAGTGGATAAAGACATTGCAGGCTACAATGACATGCTCATAAAATTAAAGAATAAACATTATTTGTATTGAAAAAAAAATTATTGAAATTTTTAAATTTTTATTTTAAGTTTCAGCAATTTTTTAAAATTCAAATAATTTTTATTTTTAAATTTCATGAGCACGCCATTGTAGCCTGCAATGACTTTATCCACTGTGATTTTTTTGAGTTTGGTATATCAGTTGATTTTAGTGTAGTCGTTAAAACGGAAACTTGCTAAATATGACTTTAACAAGCCATTACGCGAAAACTATGAGGGATAAAAAAATTTCACAAGAGCCAAATTTACTCACATTTTGTGTCTTAAATAAGAAGAAAAATATCTGGTACAAATAAAAAATAAAAAAATGGTGAGAAGATTGCGGTAGACCGCGCCCTTAATTTTGTAGTGGTTTAGAAAAAAAATTTAACTCAAATTTATTCATATATCAAAAATTCATTCTGGCAGTTTTTACACTTATATATTAACGTTCGTACATTAATTTTGTTTAGTTGCAATACACCAAACGAATTTTTAGAAATTTGCCCCTGAAAGATTACGTATGTTTTTGTCAAAATAAGCCAAAACGAAGCAAAATTATTATTTGCTAGCAAATGGTACATTATTTTAAAAAACGCTCTGGAAAAATTGTGTATCGTATGACTGTACAAAGCATTTGGTTAAACTATATAAGAGTTATTTACAATTGTTCGAAAAAAATGAAAGATTATGGCCTAAAAAGAAGTTTGGGGAGGGGTGGGATCATTAATATGGGACATTGTACTATTTCATTATTAATTACATATACAATCTAAACACATCAGATAAGGTAACAATGTATCAATCATAAGGGGCCTCTTTTGTTACATTTAGTAAGAATAATCAGTTGATAATATCAGAGTTAGTGGCCTGCCGAAATCACGTTATGTGAAACATACTACAGAATTTTGTAAATCTGCAGTGTCCAAGATACCAAAATCATCGTGCGTTGGGTACTCTTAGGAGCAAAAACACTCTGCAGATCACGTTTCATTTCGCTTTTATTCTTCTCCTTTTTAAATGTCGGAAACATGAGTGGTTCTCGCACATAAAAATGCTTTGTAGTTTGGTGCATATTTCTGAGTTTTTAGGTTTGAACAGACGCTTGCACTAGCCTGAATGCTCACTGAAGGATAAAATCGCAAAGGTATAATTAACTTCTTCATTACAGGGATTGATAAAACAAGATTTTGAAAACCCTCCAAATGTTATACATGAGGATATAGCATCCATCTAACAATGGCTTTTGAAAAACGATACTTCAAATTCTCCTTCCCGATACAAATGAAACGGGTCTGCAACAATTCGGACATATATTTTCTCGGAACTTGAATTTAATTTTTCAATAATCCAAATAATTTAAAAACTTCTTCAGCGTGATTTCTAACCTCCCAATTATCTACCATTGCAGCAACACAGCGTACAGTGACTATGTAATCGTTATGGGTGTAACGGTTTTTAACCTATTTAAGTTTATTTCGAAACAAATTTTACAGAACGTTTAAATTACGGTTCTGCCAAGTGGCAAGAATGTTTTATATAATTTACAAGCACATGTGAAAATGTTTAGAACTAATAATAATGTATAAAACACGTGAACTGTTTTGTTTACTTCAAACTGAATAGGCTTTCGAGTGAGCTTCAGAGTTATTTCACTTTCAACTGGTACGAATGCCATATTCAGCATTCAACTAGCCACCTAAAGACAACTCTGCTGAGAAGTTTTCGTAGAACAGCCATTCGGTGAGTGGATAGCGATCAAAAGACGTCTCTGAATTCGGCCCTAAATATGCTTCGGTCAGAATGCCTAATGTCATCATCCAAAAAACCTAATAACACAAAAACTGTGATTCCACCGCTTCTTGTGATGCCCTATCGTAAGTCCCGTAGATAGAACTACAACGGTGACACTGTGCGCCAGTTTAGTGTTCTACGAAAAAAAACTGTATTAACCTGGATGCTCGCACCCCTGTCGACCCGTAAGGTGTTTTTTTTTTTTTTAATTTATCTCCAACCGATAAAAAAGCGTGACTTGAGCACGTCAATCAAAGTAGTTAAGAGAGGAGGGGAAGGAAACACACTAGGTTCATATATTTGACCGATTGTTGCCAGTTAGTGCAGTGTAGTGCATCGCAGGTTTGTGCAGTGCTGTGCAGATACACCGTAGTTCTATCTTGGTGTAACACTTTACGCACAAATGAAACGACCTGTCTGTGCGTCTTCTATAGCAGGATGGTTTGAAATGGATGCTGCAAGAAGGTTAACAACTTAAAGTGAACAACAAGGTTTACACTCTCTTGCATACAAGCTACATGAACGTACCGTACACATGGTAGTACTGGCGTGCTTGTTTGAATGTGCTTGTATGCCAAAAAAGTTCGAAAAAATGTGGGTATTTTATATTATTTTTTTAAATTATGATTCCGTTGATCATACAATGAGTTACATTACTCAATTATATTGCATTTGCGTAATTTTAAACTATGTAATATATCGGTTACATACCGGATAGAAATAGATAAATAAATTTGTTATACAACCTAACCACAAACCGAAAATTATTTTTTATTCGTGTGTTTTCCGTTTTGGCCTGCACTACACTAGCTACACCTCCTCAGGAGCTGATGTCAGTTGTGTTGCACAAAGCTGCCCAAAACAGTTTGCACCAGGATAAAGCAACACAGTGCAAATTTGTTGTGACGTCACTCCCTGCGTAAAGAAACGCAGTGCAGGATAACGCAGTACACGCTTGTACACGTACAAGAAACGCACCTATTGTTTCCACCGCCACCTAACACGCACTGTCTTAAACACCATGAACACTCTGCTTGTCAACCACTGTGAGCTTTATTATTTCCAGCTGACCAGGACGACGTACAGGTCATTCTCACAGCTCGGAAACTTCCAGATGATAACGGCAACCTTCGATGATGGCCTAGGCGCGTGCCCTCCAAGGACGGTCTAGCTGTAATGACCGCTGTTCGCCTCCCGCACAACCATTAATATCAGCGGGAAGGGGATGTGAAGGAAGCAGTCCCGCGTGTGGGAATACTGGCAGAGAGAGATGAGAGGTGGAGTAGCTCGTTGCGTCACCCGCACGCAGCCGATCGCTGTTTCGTTACAATACTTACCGTTTCGGTTGATATTGACTGAAATGTTTGATTTTATTTGTAATTGTCATTTTTTCTATTAAACTTAAAATTAAAGGTAAATGCAAAAATTTAAAATAAGTATACACTTACAAAGATGTGAAATGTAATACTGCCTGCTTATTACACTGATTATGTGAGTATAAATCATTTAAATTTTTAATAAAGTTTTAATAGTAATATAATCACTTTAAATAATTATTTGCCTAAGACAATCCCTTAAAACTTTCATTGCCCATAAAGTAAAAAAAAAATTGAAATGCAGAGTTTTGCGTCTTTGTAGGGAGATTTGTTGCTTGTGGCTAATACTTTAACACTTTTAGGAAACAAAGTAGATTTTTAAATCTTTACATTTTATAGAAAGGTGAATAATGCCCAGCTTTAAACAATATTTTAAAATACTCATTAATTAATGTTACCATTTATGCTGTTTAGTTGATATGTGATCGTTGAGGAACCTTTATGCCAGTCGACAATTTCGTGAAAGATGGTAAGAGGGGTAATACCAAACTGCTAAAATTAACTTTTTAATTACACCAGTCCAGAAAGCTACGCTGAGAATTTTTTTACTTCTTTAGAGAGCCCTTCATTTGCAGTGTAATTAATGGGTTCTGGAGTACATTTAGTAAAGTAAAAAGTGAGGAGTGTGTAAGACCAAAGCTTGAAGACAAACGAGTGTTTTCTTTGCTACTATTTTTATAGAGAAAGGTTCTCATTTCGTTCAGAACGCAAAACAAACTGTATCATGTTTTGAAAGGCTTCGGTTTAGCACTGGCGCAAACAAATAAACAACTGAAAACGTTGGCCCTACAAAAAAATTAATTGGTAATAGTTTAAACAGCTTAAAGAAGTCTCCGAAATGTTACAAACTTCCTTTTATTACGAAAACAAAGGCAAATGAAATATAAAGTATCAGTCAGGACTGAGTGAGTAAATATCAGAAGGTAATTTCTTACAGTCAATACAGCGGAGAGATATTTTTTTCGTCATTTTTCATTACGTGAAAATTGGGTCTGCAATACACCAACGGAAAGAGTATTTGAATTTGAATTTTGTCAGATGTTTCTGAAATAGTTTGAAATTACTGAACAGAATTTTCTAACAGTGTTACAGGAAATAAAGACTTTAAACCGGTTATGTGTGCAGTGGTAAGTTCATCCCCCTTCGGTTAATACTTGGTGTTCATCAACCTTCTGCAGCTTCTTTCAGAGTACTGTGATGCACCGCACATTTACCCTCGAACGTGAAAAACAACATAAAGGTCAACGGCACTTCCTAGACCTTATTGTTTTTGTCATACCAGCATTCTTTAAAGATGTTCTGAAAAACGCCTGAAGGTAACGCAGACCAATATGCAACACATCGTTAGAATCAAGCGTAGTATAAGCCGTGATAGTACAATCAGACATAGGCGTGCATTTTATTTACTACGGATTATAGGTCAATAAATATGTAAGAAGTTGAGGGAATGTAACTAAACACCGTATACCTGATTATATCGCACTATTTTATCTTAAAAATAATAAAGTTGGTAATACAACCTATAACTATGAAAAACTTTTATTGAAGACTGTGCAGCAACAAATGTTAAAGAAGATGCATTCAATACAACAAAATTATTTCCTATCCGCTCTGTTCAGGTTATTTTATTGCGAGGCAACCACTCTAGCGTGGCGTATAATACGGACAGGGTGTCCGATATGTAGCCGTTTGAATAGCATTGAATATGACACTTGTAAAATAGTGTGCTGTTTATTTATTAGTGTGAGGTTACTTGCGTCTTCTTAAATGAGTTCATAAATGACAAGCAACGTATTGATTAGTACGTACAAGTACGTACAAATGTTGTGTATCATCGTAGTTACTAAACATGGATATACTTTGGGCTACCGAAAATTGTTGCGTATGCATAAAGGAGATAATGAAGGAACCTTTAAACCCCATCCAGTACATCAGTGTTAGCTTATTCAGCCTTACATTCATTAAGCACGAAAAAAATATTTTGTGGCAGCTACGAATTATTTTGTGGGTATTCACACTGCAAAATTTATTTTTTTGTTACCACAAAAACATTTTGTGTTCACCCCTAGAATTTTGTGGTCACGACAAAATTATTTTGTTCGTACTACAAAATAATTTTGCTGGGTAGACTTCGTACAAAATGTTTCTTTCAGTTTAAACACGTAGACACAGTTCTGTCATTTTCAACGTCTGAAGCATACACCTGGACATTTAAATAACAAATTTAGTGTGTTTGGGTTCTGTGATCTAGGTAAATAGGTTGCTGGACCTCCTCGTCCAGGCCAGCGTTGTACTTAGGTTGCCTCCAGGCATTACGTTTCAGCACAACTGAACTGCGCTGGTGCACCGTTAAGTATGCAGCATGCTTCGCAATCTAGAACCACTGATGCAGTTGTCATGTAACCTGGTAGTACGTTCTCCTAGATAACTCAGTATCCTTTAAGATTCCAAGGCAGGACGTGTGGCCGTGTCACCGGAATGCACGCCCAAATTCCGTGACAACAGGTGTTGTAGCTATGATTCACAAGTAGCTTGGAGATTCTCATGAGTCCACACATGCTCAGTGTAATTGCTTAATATGCCGTGTCTCGTCGTTGATGCTTCGTCAGTGAAGAGGTCGGTTTATAAGTATCTGCATTCCCTGCTTGTTTTCGCAGAGCCCACTGAATTTACTGCGACCTAACCGTGCGACCTAGCGAATCAAGTGACTGTACTAGAAGAAAGTGAAATGATTCCGTTCTTTCCTGAGGAGTTACTTAACTAAGCGAACAGGATGTTAAAAATTTTTAACAACACACTATAGCTGACAGCACATGTTCAATGGAATTTCTGATGTGTATAAATAAGTGATGGGAAATGTAGTTCGTTTGGCAGACCTAGGTCGTTCAGAACTATTCACACAAGTGAACTGTTCTTTGGATGCAGTTCATTTGAACTATATAGTTCACCATCTGAAAAAGTTCAAGTCGAGATAGGGATTTGTACATATGTTGTCATAAATAACACGTGCAATGTTCAGACGTGTATTTGATGGTTTTTAATGCTTTTGTCATAATTGTTATACGGCATTTGTTTCGAACTATAACCTTTATTGTGCCATCATGGATTGCCGATATCTATTCTTTTCTAACACAACTTCAAAATACAGGTGGTGGCGTGTCATTTATCTAAAAAATATATTTAAGTTACTATTTGTTTTATGTATATTAGAAACATCAAAGAAAAATAAAGGAAGTTTGATATGTTCAGTTGCCAAGTCGCGGAACTGCGGAAGTGTGGAACACAAAACGAAAGACGCGAACTGCTTCGTTCCTCGAACTATATAGTTCGACCGATCTATAGATTTTAGTACTTAGGAAGTTCGCCGTCACGATACATGTCCTCGCGTTTTACCCTCTCAATCATTAATTGCCTATATTCTGTTCTAAAAAAAATACTTATATTTCTAGACTCTTCGTAGTTAATATAATCAATATAATCCCTAAATCCTTACATATGTATACGCGGTTTGTAACAAATTGAGAACTTCTGAAGACCATCTTCTCTACGATAATATTTTTAAAAAAATATTATATATTGTGACTTCAGAAGTTAATTGTTCAATACAGTGTAGTCTACGAACTCTGATTGTTAATAAAATGCATTTGTTTAAGTTTAAAAGTGACAGGAAACTATAAATAATCTCTTAAAACAAAAAAAAGTAACTATAGGGTTTCAAAAGTGCTCGTTTTATCCCTGAACACGTATATGTGCGTCGTACATACATTGAGTGTGGCAAAACAACTGCGTATAACATAATTAACTTTTACTAAATAACAAACCCTGTTATGCACGGCAGCATAATATTGTTACAACACGACTCAGAAAATAACTGGCCCAGTGCCGGTAACGAAATAAAGCTGGGCAGCAAGTCGTTCTTCTTTAAACATATTTTAAGTTACTATTATTCCAATCTTAGCAAACACTCACCGAAAAAAAGAAATAGGTTGTCAGCTTCCAAAACTTCTCGACTCGTATTTCTTCACAGCAACATGAAATATACATGAAAGTTGTTTCAAACATACCTTTTAGTGCAATATATTTTAAAATATTTATTAACCTGTGATTTTTTTTAAAGAAGTTACATTTAAGTTACTGTGCCTATTTTCACGTGTACACGAAAACTTGTGTAGTGCATTGCACCAATAAGAACAGAAGCGGTGATTTTCTCTCTTATTTGGTTAAGTTATGTATGTTTTTGTAACTGTATTTTAGATTTTCATGCATTAGCTACTTTTTAAACTGTGTATTTTCTCCACTTACTTTTCGCCATATAATTTAATGCTAATTTAGCTATGGCTATTATTATTGTTACTTCCCTTTAACATTGCAGTGAAAAATGAAAATGTTCTTGGCCTGTAACAAATAGGGCTTCGTTATTTTCAAACGACAGGTCACGGGATAGAAAGGCACGACACGAAAATAACGTCGAACTGTCTCTGTCCTCGAACGATATAGTTCGCCGACCTGCCTCGAACGATATAGTTCGCCGACCTGCCTCGAACGATATAGTTCGCCGACCTGCCTCGAACGATATAGTTCGCCGACCTGCCTCGAAAGATGTAGTTCGAGTACCGATGCAGTTCGCGATACATTTCCTTGTTCTCATCTTTCAGTCACCCTCTCCACCACTGATCCCGTGCACTGATCCTACGTAAGGGGGTATGGCTGAAGAGGGAGAGTACCGGCACGAATCAGGGGAGGAGAGGGGAGACTAAACGCACATGCGCGGATGAGCGCGCTATACAGCACAGCTGCAGTAAACGGAGGGGATTGAATAAGCGAAGGCGCAGGCTGTCTTCCAGCCAGTCGCAAGAACAGTTCTTTTCCGCCTGAACTACATAGTTCACTAGTTCACTTCTTGGAGCAGTTGGAAATTAACTGGTAGTTCACGAACTACCCATCACGAGTATAAATGCAAAGTCACAGATGTGTTCTTCCATCACTGGTGAACAACACAGTACACGTCAATGAATAATGTCTGGAATGTTCTTGCAACAAATCAATAAGCTTCTTCAGGGCCGCGGTTGATGCAGTGGCTGGAGCGTATCCTTCTACCAAAGAATCCCGGTTCCGTTCCCACAGGGGTCGAGCCCTGTTTTTTTTTTTTTTTTTTTTTTTTGTGGGAAACTTGGCGAAAGTTTCTATTGGCAGGTGGATTTTCTCTAAGGATTTCAGTTTCTCCCATCCTTCGCATTCAGTCGCTTCTCCATCGTGGACCTTATTACATGTCATCCCTAAGATTCGGCAGACGTTTACGGCCGTAATATCAGAAGTCTGCTCTCGGAGTTTGATGCCCTGTCATCTGGTACCAGACGTGGGGCCCTGCTCCCCCGCTCCTCCTCCCCGCTTGTTTTACCATTATGTATAGTTCATCTGTAAAATATCACAAAATTTTAAAGCCTTAAATAACACAATTTTGCACCTTACAAACCAAATTTGTCCGGGGGAGGAACCCCGGACAAATTTTGCACCTTACAAACCAAATTTGTCCGGAGGAGGAACCCCGGACCAACCGTTTCTTGAATCGGTGTGTGGGCATAGCTCCTTTTTAGGAATGCCTCCCCCCCCCCCTCCTCCAAATCCCTGGATCCGCCACTCCCTATACGATATGTATTTATATGTATTTATAAGCTTGTACCATTCTGTAGATTTGAATTATCCTCCTCCTCTCTCAACTTTCCCGGCCACTTTTGAATCGGCCAATGGCTATAGAATCTAAGCTCGGCATTTTACCATAAGTTTTCCGCCCGATAGAACCTGCCGCGCGTCGTTCTGGCCGTCAATTCTGGATATGTTGCGTAATAATACCATGACTAACGTGCACAAACTATCGTCACAGACTAAACAGAAATACAGACATGAAATTACGTGCCGGCTTATTTGATACAGGAGAACTTGGCCGCTTATTGGCTGCCTGAGGTTGTTAATACCAGTCCTGTGTCTGCCATAGGCTTATCCGCCATGTGACTACCCAGGGAAGCTATTTTGCTGGCGTGTGTGACGAGTTCGCTGTCATATCATATCGGCAATTTTACTTTTGTATTCCCAAATATTCTGTGATATCGTAAAGGTTTCCACTCTTTTACTCTCGAGTGAAAATAATTTCGCTAAATGTTCACTAGTTGTGTTGAAATTCCGCTACGTATCGAAGCACGCTGTCTTTACATTTGTTCTGTGGGTTGCAATGATCTCGCTCTTTTAAACCAACGAAATAATGCGATGAAGAACAGCGGCTGTTGAGTAAGTATTTTCAATTTGTTCAAACACTTTTCTTGATGATTTTATCCGTCAAAAATACAGCAAAACGCTAACTTTACTATCAAACATGCATTCAACGCAACACAACGTTTTATGGCAGTAGTACTTGTTTTAAAGCATTTGTTGAAAAGTAGCGTTGTGTCGACTGCAGATCAAAACGATTGGTTGAACATTCAGTGGTAATTCCGGGTGTTGGTGCGCGGCTCTGCAACTCTAACCATTTTATAGCATGAATGTTTCATTCTTTGAAATGTTTTAAATTAGTTTTATAATTCAAACGTCATTTTTAAAAATTATTGATATTTTCCTAGGTAAGACATCTAATATTTTTCTACAATATGACTAAAATACATTTTTAAATTATGATTAACTGTCCTAAACATTTAAAAAATTTCCTTTTTGTGCAACTGAATCAATCTCATACAGTAAGTCTTATTTTTATAAACACACGTAAATGTTTTTGTTAATAAATAATCAATAAAGTCAAGACAATTGTCTATATAATATATTATTACTGAAATGACAAATCAAATTTTTATACTCAAGAGGCATTTTTACTCACGTATTCCTAATGCGATTGTTAGAAAATGATGTCTATCTACGTAGGGTAAGCAAAAATACGTTAAGACTTCATACAATTTTTGTGAGATAGCAGCAGTGTACTAGGCTACGAAATTTAACTCAACAAATTCAACGCCTACTAAACCATATTTTATAACCACTGTGCACAATGGTATCGACAAGGAAACACGATGTTCTCTACACACACTCATACACACACACACCAACACACACACACACACCAACACACACACACATACACACACACACATACACACATACACACACACACACACACACACATATATATATATATATATATATATATATATATATATATATATATATATATGTGTGTGTGTGTGTGTGTGTGTGTGGGTGTGTGTGTGTGTGTTGTTGCAAAATTCAATGTCAATATTCTAGGGAAACAATCCTCTTGTGTAGAAGAACAAAAAGCGTTATGTGAACATATGTCCAAAAACGCACCGTTTCTGCGCTACAGTTGGCATACATGACGTATGGTTGATAGCGCGCTGGTGGGATCTTGTTGCTGTATCACAGTTGTTCCTACTGTCTGTGTGTTAGTGGCGTTGTGTGTGGCATAGTAACATGTTACGTACTGCATGATCCTGCCCGCGCGCTCTCAATCATACGTCATGTATGCGAACTGTAGCGCAGAAATGGTGCGTTTTTGGACATATGTTCACATAACACTTTTTGTTCCTCTACACAAGAGGATTGTTTACCTAGAATATTTACATGGAATTTTGCAACAGCCTGTATATGTGGGGACCTGAATTCCAAACCATGCTAATTCCAAAATTTAAAAATTAGCAATAAAAGATAATTTATTTGCTGTGTGCATTTATTTCTGTCTGAAATATGTTACTTACCGGAATAAAAATATTGTATTTTAATTAGTAACATAATTAAGACAGACGTTAACGCACACGAAAAAGACGTTACCTTTTTATTACTATTTCATACATTTGAAAGTAAGCATGGTTTCAAATTCAGGTTTCCACACACACACATATATAGGTGTATATAGGTATATATATATATATATATATATATATATATATATATATATATATATATATATATATAAAATCAGTATGCGCGGGTAAGGAGTAAAGATTTTCTCCAAGAGTGTGTTCAGTGCGTCCAACAAGTCTATAATTCCTGTCATTCACAAATGTCTGCCATCAGCTTGTGACTGGAATTTATTGAGAATAATCTCTCATTAAGATTCTGCATTTCGGAATTTCTACTCAAGACTACCATTTTGCCATAGTGCGGTAATGGTTTCAAAATTGAAAAAGTAAAATTCAGCATTTTAAAATAATCTCGTAAGAGCTCGAGAGTTCACCTGCTGAACGTGAAGCTTGGCCGCGTACTGCAGGTTGCCTATCCTCAAACAATCCCGCCTGCTAGCGACGGAATTATTCGTTTCCAACCCACGTTTCTTCACAAAAATACTTGCATTTAAGTTGTAGGCCTACTGCCGGTTAAAGAGCTCTGTAATTTCGAATTTGTGAAACACTGTGTAGATTGTGAAGTTTCTAGTACAGCAGTAGAACGGCGAGTTTTGAGCGTGGGTTGTCGAGTTTATGAAGGCCAGAACATCGTATCCAATAGGACGCATGCAGGCGTACGTTAGTGGCCGTTCTTGTTCCGCTAACATATACAGATTCGAACAAGCAACGAGTCACAGCAAGGAATGTTTGCGCGTGTAGCAACCGTCGTGATTGGCTGCTTCTGTGTGCTGGCACCGCGTTACACAACATTTCGCTTTAATTTGAAAATACGTCCCTGAGCTCTGCATTACTCCACTCTGCGATTATTGTGTGCACGAGTCAGTTCCACTCTGTCGGCTGTTTCTTTATTTATGTTTCAAACTCTGAGTGATGTATCCTAATGGTAAAACATAATGAAAATGCCGTTTAAATGCTAGGGTTATTTCATAAAATATAACTGATATGGTTTAAAAGTCCGTTATAAAATTTGGGTTAGTTATGTAAAATAATTGTGACCTTCGCAAATGTTCTGTGAATTCTGTAAACATAAAATACTTTCATAAAAAGGCTGAGTTTGGCATCCCTTTAAATTGCACTAATTAAATCATTTGTTCGGGCGTTAACTAAGAAATAATAACAAAATACATATCACTGCACAATAATTTAAAGCAAATGGCTTCACTTTGTCTATCAGAAAATTTACGAGAACTGTCCCATATGAAAGATATAATATACGTATATGACTAGTCTATAAGTTAGACGAAACGAGGAACATCGCAATGAATAGTGCTTCAAATAGTAGAAAAAAACGTATTAAGTTGACTCGTTCAACTTCCTTTCATGACATGATGGAAACACTATGTGGTTTTCTATTTATTGAAATGTACTTTTCAAATTCTGGTTTTGGGTTGGGGGGGGGGGAGTTCTACCTTTAAAGTAATCTTCGGACATAAGTCGATCGTCATTGATATTCTAAGAATACATCTCCTATAGTAAGTACTATAAACTAAGATACTTCTTGAAATATACGTATTTGGAACGAACCACTGTATTAAATAAACTATAATCTGAGGAGGTTACTAGTGGGCAGAGTATCTCAAAGGCATACTTGACAAACTTGTTATCTGAGCACCCGTAGGTGTTGACCGAACTCTGAAGGTTGGCATTAAGAGGCCGGGTCAGTGTTTCCAGGCGCTTGTATGCAACCCGCATTAACCCCATATGAATCAAGGCTAATTTTACGTTCGCCATAGCAATAATATTACTACACATATCAACATAATCTTCGCGTTTTATAAGATGCAGTGCCGTTCTTATTTTATTCTACGTTTGCCGAAGTCAAGTTTAAAGAATGGTTGCTACAAATTTTACAAAACTTTATTTTTAATAACACGTTCATATATAACCGTCTGTTATACTTGATTTTACAGAACGCAGCGAAAATAAGAACGACTGTTTCTCTGATATATCAGAAAGATAACGTTGATATGTGTAATATTCTAATTGATATAGCGAACGTAAGATTAGCCTTGATTTATATGTGGTTAATGCAGGTTGCATACATGCGCCTGGAATACTGACACGGCTTCTTAAATGAGGGTCTTCACTGCAGAAGTGACGGAATGGAATTACAGCGGAAGAACTCCGATAAAGTCCACCATCCATCGGTAACGTCCACTGCGTTTCCCACGTGATAAAAATCGAAATTTCCCGTCGGGAATCGAGCCCTTATCGTTATGGTGGGAGGCCAGTTGGCTAACATATACACCACTGCAACCATCTTTCACTTTAATATATATATTTCAGTCATTTTGAGCGAACGTTGCTGTGGCACTCATTCCAAAGCTAAAACAAGGCGTAAATTGCGAGAGGAAAATGGGACAGTGTTAGTTTTTGTGAATAATATATAATCTAGTACCAATTTTATTCCAAAAAAGTAATGAATAAGCCTACGGTTATTGTGATCAATAAGACGATACGAATACAGATTTATTAACAATAAATTACCAGCGTAACTATTTAGCCTACTTTCCTCGAAGTCTGTGTGACTTAACCTTAAAGTTGAAATCAGTCACGTAGATCAATAAATGTGAAATACCATTCAGCATTCTAAGGCTATCTTCCGCCACAGTGGACCTAAAACAATTAAGCTAAGTAAATCAAAAGTTGGATAACAAAGTGAATAAATATTAAATTCACTTAGAATTGGTTCAGTAGTTCGTGAAATACATTAAAAAAATTTGTATTCATGCTATGAGATCTACGAAATGAATAGGACGTACATAACAGAGCACGGTACAAACAAACAGCATTATAGTTATGATACTTAACTTTGTACAAAATGGGTAACAAGTTTGATTACAGTTTGGAAAATTGTCCCTCAGATTATTTCTGTGATTGACGAAGTTCAAAGGACCACTATTTTCAAAAACATAATACGGGATGAAAAAATATATAATGTACAAACTGCACATATTCGTAAAAAGAGTCTATATACGCGAGTAATGTTTTCTGCTTGGAAGTACACGTCAATGCCAGAAACGCACAAAAAATATTTCGTACATAAAATGACAGCTTCCTTTGTTCCAAAAATATAAATGTTACATATATTATTCACCGTGTCAATAATATGTGTTTCGTACGTCAACACAGAGGCCATATAAAATGATAGCAAAAAAAGGTACAACCACTCCCAATAAAAAAATACCCCGCACACACCCCTGGTCACACTGGCGTAAAGGACCGGCAGATCAAAGCCCTCTAGAGAGCACCTAAAATAGTTCGTAATGCAAGCCGTAACGATATAGCTAAGTTAATTCATATACTCGCTAGTATATTTGAATTCGTCATTTGGAAAAAGGCACGTGTCCATGTGTTGTCAACACGTGTTTTTGTCTATTTTTGTATGCTACGAATGTGTCTGCATCGTTCCAAGCGAAAATGATACCCCTCTCATGTCATCCTACTGTACTGAGTCTCACAGGTTTTCACAGTTCATTTCCAGTAGGTGTGTCTTTTTCTACTGGAACGAGTAGATGTGTCTTTTTCCACCGGAACGAGTAGATGTGTCTCTTCCACCGGAACGAAGTGAAGTTGTTTGTTCACAACGGAATCATGGAATCGATAGTCTTTTGCCAGTGAATATGAAATTGTGCGCTAGTGTCGTGTGGGTTTTTGAATTTTGTTTCCACAACATGAAATCCAACAAAGCAGGGTTCTACTCATACCATGATGGAGAAGTCTACACTTTTACGCGATTACTTCAGTTAATGTGTCGAAGAATCTGTGACTAAACTACACATTTTCTCGTATGGCTTTCCAAGGCAGAACAGAGACCACACAGTAGCGCACTTTCTGTTAGCCTTAACGACCAGTGGGAGATTTAAAAAAAATCATTATTTTGCGATTAGGGGACATTCATTTAATGACTGTGATAGGAACTTCTATGCGATTTTTAAATGTTCGTTGCAATGGGAGTTTACAATTAGAATTTATTGGTTTGTGTTTTGCTGATCCACCTTGTCTTGAAAGACAAAATACAAATAAGAACCAAAAAAAGTTGGAAATAGACGAAAAACAGTGAACAGTGGAAATAAAACAAAAGACAAGACAACTCAAGTTAAAAACAATAAAAAAATGTAACGTTTCGGGAATTCCGGTCTATTCCCGTCTTCAGGCTGAGACAAAGCTGGTCGGAACACCGAGTATTTCGTCTTTCAACATAAGTTGGATCATCAAAACATGAGCAATGGCGTATGTCCACAAACCAATAAATTATAATAGGATCTTCAATGTTCTGAAATGAAAAACACGAAAGGAGGACATACTTTATACAGGAGATCAGTATATTAGATTGATTGTAGAATCATCAACTACCAACAAATTTTCTATGGAAAAAGTTAAGACTTCTGATATTATTGATTTTTAAAAGAGGTGGCTCAGCTTGTATGTAATGTCTGTGCTCTCAATTTCATCTCTAGGCAAACATATTCCTCGAAAGGACAAAATTACTTTCCAGATTTCGTAGTATTGTTATTTTCTATATGATTGTGAAGATCCTGAAGTGTTACACGTTTCTGAATGGATTGATGGCCTGGTATCAGATGATTTTCTTTTATCACGACGAGCAGGTCTTCATGCAGCCTTGACAGCAGAGAAATATTTCCCAGCCGACAGTGGGAGACTGCCTATAAATGCAAAGTAAAAAGGTGACATAAAAAAGTTACTTAAGTACATTCCTGAAGAAAATGTGCCTTTCTACAATGAACTATAAACAACTGGTCAACTACTGAAAGGGATGAAACACCCGAAGAAGATTTTTAAAAAATGTGAACATTTTCTGTGAAACCTTTTTTTCGTGTGTTTAATTTGAGAACAAAAGTAATAAAAAAAATAGTGATGCAGTGTAACAGATGTCTTACGTTTAATGGCCCTTATATACAGTAAAATGTTAACAGTTGCATATTTATGTGCAGAATAAGCACAGGGATTTGGAAAAGGGCACATGCTCAGTAGTTAATTAATTTTTTTTCTTAACATATTGCTGTACATTCTGCAAACCTTATATTATTGTGTAACTATCTATATAACAATAACACGGAAATATTACCGTTAATGAATCTAAATTGTTTAATAGCTATACAGATTTTTTTCTGTCCTGTAACATTTGAATATTTAAACATGTGCCTTTTTCCAAAAGACCTATTCATTTGCAAGTCTTGCAAATGAAAACTAGTTTCAAATAGCTCGCGAGCCAAACTACTCTACTCAGCTAAGTTAAAACAGCGGTCCAGGCAAACAAACAATTACGCCCTAAATCTCAATATCTAAGGCCACGGTGAGGGGGACTTATGAACTATTTTTATAGTTGACCTGAACATCTTCAAAATTAGAATGCGGTGACACGGCGACCAAGTTCCGTTCATGTAGTTACAATTTCGTACTTACCTAAACCGGTTTGTACTTACATGAGCATAGCATCAGTTATTTATCTGTGCTATGACTGGCTAGTTGATTCCAACTACACTGCGCTACAACAAGGTGGTTGACGGAGAGCGGGTAAATTATAAACGGGTAGTATAAGTGAATATATATTTAAACACTTATTGATTCTTGTGTTATATGTAGGAATAGTAATACTTATCAAATAAAGTACAGTTTTGCAAGCTGTATTTTATTACGATAACAACGCCACACGAAAAACGTTACACAATTCAGTTTGTTGTTCGTAAGCATCACCAACAAATCGTGCAGTAAAATTTATGTTTGTTTAGCTTTTCTGTTTACAGATCACGTTATTTAAATAAATGTGTATAACCGCGGCTGTTGGAAAATGTTCACATATACGTGTTTAGCGTGCCGTGTGACCGCTGCCTTTCAGAAAATGATAACACGAACATTACATAATTTAATGATAAATATACGCGAGACTACAAACCCATGCGTAACGGAACACTCAAAGGAAGGAAGCACCAGAACATGTCGAGAAAATGGATTAACGTAAAATCATCAAACTGCGTCACACAATTACCACACTAGTTAAGTTACACCGCGACTGTCACTAACCTATCGATTAAAATCGCTGATCAAGAATAACAAATGTTAAAACCAAACGTAATTTCGAACACCTGACTTAAACTGAATTTCATTCGGGCTGTCAAAGATACATACTAATTAAATAATTCTAAGGCCCCCTCTATCACTCCGTCCAACAACTTAAAACTTTACAACACCCCACCTGTTACTGACGCTTCAACCCAGCAAGTGGTGGTTATTCACCGTATGAGGGAAACAAAACGCTTGATTTTAAAATTGAATTCCGTCCTGCGACAAACTAGGAAATAAATAAATAAATGTAACGTTTCAATAAAAGTACTCCTGTCAATAAATATTTAAATCAGAACTAAATAGAACATGTATTATATCAAACATATTACATATATGAGGTTTTAATTTTAAAACTGTAATATACTGTACTTTCGTGTCGGTTGTCAATAACGGGAATTTACGAAAAGTAATTTTACGTTTATGATAAGTAATCTGTTAAAATCCTAAGTTTACTAGGTCACATAATAAATATGATTCTAGTTTACTACATCCATGAGATCTTTCGAAGATGCATGCAAGTACAAATATATAGGATAAGTCAAATTGTACATGGTATATTATCAATAACAAATAGTACACTGAAACGTATGATTTAAACTTCTGCTGTAGTGTGTCGTATCCTTATATAATCACATTGCAAATTTTAACTTATTCTTCATCGACGCAATTCGTCAGCAATGATCTTCACCTCTAGACAAAATGCAAGCATGGAAACACAACAGATAGTTTTTAATATTGATCTACACACCCAACATCCGCGAGTGTATGAATTTGTCATCGGAATACAAGAAGGGTAGTAAAATATTTACTAATACCTTGTATTCAAATAATTTTAGTGTCCGCCAACAAATTAAAAAGCTGTGCTTTATATTTCTTTCTCTATTAATGAATTTATTTTGTCAAATGAATCTCTTTTTTGGAAAAAAAACAAAGATGCTTGAAAATTACATCTTTGGCAGTACGTAAGTTAATGTATATTCCTACAAGCAATGAACTCAGCTCTTTGTTAGAACGCACGTAAGCTCCATCCGGAAGCCACTGCCTCCCGCCAAGGCGATCCGGGTTCATTTCCAGAAGGGGTCAGTTACCGAATTTTTACACGTGGGAATCGTGTCGGATGATGCCGCTGATCAAGCGGGTTTTCTCCAGGATCTCCCATTTATCCCACATTTAATTCCGGTGTCACCCCCCACCAGCGTTAAGGACGTAGATGTCAAGTGCCGTCCAAAATTTTTCACTTTACTTCTCCACCCGCGCTAACCTCGTGATTTTCGTAAATGCACACAGTTTCCCGCTGCAGACGCGTGTTTAATTATAAATAGATAGCATTTATATAGTCTTTATATGTGTAGGTAGGAGATCCAATGAACTAAAAGTTTGAAAATGAACTTTTTTAGATTGAAGTTACGGATTAATAAATATACTAGAAATTCTCAAAGTATGTATCCTGTTTATACAAATTAAATATCTGGAAAGCACATTTTTCTCTCATAGCTCTGTTGGGGGCCGACCTCCGTAACGTAATTGACTGCGCACCGACTTACGGTGCGAAAGGTACTGGGATCGATTCCTATGCCCGACTGGGTGCTAATTTGTGTTCGTCTAGCTTGGTCACTATAATTTGTCTTGATTCAATTTGTCTGAACTCAACTCTAGTTCTCATTTTAACTGGCTTTGTCGTTAAAATGGTGAATGACTGCCACAATGAGAGTTATATTGAGCCTTGCCATTGTGTTAAACTTTTTTTAAGTTCGTTAAATCGTGAATATCAACTGACGTGAGGAATACTAGCTCCTCCTGAAAACAAAAAATTAGGGACTTTAAAAACGTTTTGTGTGTGCGTCACGTACACGATACTAGCGACTTAAAGCTTATGTCGCATAAACAGAGATATATCGACAAAACGCAACATAACCACATTTGAAAAACGTAACTTTGATTTCAAAAGGTTGGAACTAGTCGGATTTCATCATAAAAATTTAACTAGCTACAAATTAACATTGCGAGAACTCTCTTATTTGCTCTCATAAGCTCTGCTCACTAACCATGCTTCCTGAGACTTAACATAAGGAGCGTGCACGGAAGTGAAGAGAGGGTAAGAAATAAGGAAGTAGGAAATGAGAACTAAATGAGAAAGTATCTGTAGAATGCTAGCGAAGCACGAGCACACGACGAACCAAACTACAACAAAACATTGTTTGCGCTGGACCCAGAGGCACCTTAACAAGGGGGGAGGGGGGTTACAGAGGAACACCGCACCACCATTCTTATTTTGGTAGTGGGGAACAGCATATAATTTGTACTTTCTAAATGTAGGTTACTGACAAGCAGTATAGACATTATGTAGTAACTTTTATTCGTTGTAGTGGCTGTCCTCGTCTCAAAACAAGCTCTGATGTTCAATCATAAATATTTCTAGAAATAATACAACCTAATAACAACCGTGGGAAAAAGTAAAGGTGTGAAGTTAAAGTTTTAAATTCAGACCATCTCCTGCATACGGGTAGCACAGGTTTTAGCGACTTCAGTGAAATAAGAAAGAAAATAAAGGGCGTTTGAAGAATGAAGAAAATTGTACTGTTAGTGGAAAGGCTATTTCATTAGTGTGTTTGTTTTGAAGTGTAGTTAAGATTATCTTACCGGGCTCATTTTTAAGAAATAATTCATTGTGAGTCTAAAAACAAATTTTGTAGTAATTTATTTTTAGGATTTCTAGGATATACCTTGCCGAGTGCTGGAAATGATTGTTTACGAAACAATTAAACGTGCGCCCATGTTGCCATGTACGAAAAGAATGAGATAATTTGGTCAGCGCTTAACATCGAGGTCTTTAGCGTTGGTGAGGGGTCACATGAGGTTAGTACGGAGCAACACCGGAATGAAGGGGCGGGGGAAACGGGTGATCCCCGAGAAAATCTGCCGACCAACGTCATCGTCCGGCACGATTCCCACATGCGAAAATCGGGGGACCAACTCCATTGGGAATCGAGCCCGGACCACATTGGTGGGAGGCGAATAGTTTGACCACTCAGCCACCGCGGCCCCTTGTACGAACAGAACATAACACTTCAGGCGTAAATGGAATATGATAATACAACATGCACATTAGTAACTGTTCCGAAGCCCTCGACATAGCTAAAATTTGCGTTTTCTGACTGCCGTACCTCAAAATATACTAGCTGGATGCACTCGAATATCAGATATACTACCGCTCAGAATTCTGGTACAAACTTGCAATCAATAAAAATATCGTCAAGGTCTCCGCATTAAGGGCGTCCAAGTGGGGGACAGTTGTAACTAAATATTTCTATGAAATAGTGTTAGATTTATAACGTTACTTGTGAGGACATTTTCTTCTTACAGATAAATTTAGCTCAGTCAGTTTTCCCATATTGGCATTTTGAATTTAAAGTTTGCATGTTACAAGCTTTTATTTAACTTGCAATATTTGTATGTTTGTTCGGGTTAAATCTTGAAACTGAATTTTAAAGCAGTTATCCTCGCCCTATTGAGCTGAAATTTTGCATACACGTTTAGTTTTGATGACAATGCATGGTTAGCTAAGAGACGTCATTCAAAATCCAATATGGCGGACCACCCAAGATGACAGACTAGTTATTTTTTACGTACTCCCATGACATGGGTATCAAATGAAAGGATTTGCTGAGAAGAATGCGAATAAATTGACGTTCGCGTTCAGCTGTTCGAAGAGAGGGTGAATCACTCCCCGGCTCAACGGTAAGACTTAGCGGGGTCGCGTCTTAACTAATATCGACCTACAACCTAGGCAGATTCTAGCGGTGGTGAAAAAAAAATCCAAAGCAAACCCGGAACTGTGTTTAGTTAGGTACAAGTAAGCTTCAATCTGAAATAAGTGACGCATACCTCCAAACACCCAAGTCTAGGTGAGGCCGTGCCGAGGACTGAGTGGCATCAGAGTGTGATGAGAACCTACCACCACAAGGCACCGGGGCGAACCCTGTTGTATATTAGCTCTTACCCTTCTAAACTAAGCTCTGGTAGGGTCAACTGATATTTCTTCGGTACTCGTTGGAACAACATGGAAAAATAACTAAAAAATAAAAAAAAATAATTAATTAAAAAACTTTTTAAAAACACGTTTTCATTTGAATGCTCTAAAAAGAAGAAAATAAACTTCAAATTAAATTAAATCCATTAATTTATTATATTACACAATTTATATTATATAATAGCTTCTGGCGAGATTTACCTGTGTAGATAAACAAGAAAACAATATGTAATTTGATTTTAATATAAGTGATTCTGCGAAAATAATAATGTGTTTTTTATAAAATATGTAAATCTCGCAACAAGTTTATATATAAAATAAATTGTGTAATGTAATAATTATTGAATTTAATTTAGTTTAAAGTTTATTTTCTTCTTTTTAGAGCTTTAAAATAAAAGCTCGTTTTTTAAAACGTTTTTTACTGTTATTTTTTTGTACTTCATGCTCACCGCGAAAACCATTTAACAAAATGAAATAATTCTGCTTGAAACTACATGTAACGGGATACGGCTTCAAGTACTATATAAATAACCGTTACTAATTTTTTTTTTATTTCTGAAAGTAGTAAAAAATGTCACATTTCTGTGGAAAGCTTCGGTGTTAGTTCAGTACTTGGCGCATAGTGTACACGCGGTATATTTGAAGTGTGCGTCAAGATCGTCCGTGGTGTCAGTTTCATGTAGTATGTCAGTAGTGGGCGGTTGTCCTAACATATTTGATCTGGTTCTGCTGTAAGTTTCCGTGACTGGCATAACTACAAAATTATTATGTAAATTTAATAAACAAATTTGGGCTACTCTTAACAGTGAGGCCTTGAGTACCAACGAGGATAAACGAGGTCAATATGGAGAAGTACTTTTTGGAAAAACCGAAGAAAACTCGCGGACCAATGGAATCATTCGGCACACTTCCCACATGCGAATATCCGAGTCGATCCTGCCGGGGATTGAACACGGATTTCCCGATAACAAACCACTGTGCTCTCAGCTTTTAAATGTTGCCTACGTAACTAATTTTACATTTGTTTTAAGTCTAAAACATAAATTTATAAGTTACATATTTTAACATATTACGGTTTCTGCCTGCTGTTTATTCATCGGTTATATCTGTAAATTGCATTTTTCACCGTGAAACTGAAATTTTCCCTGAGAAAAGCATCTGGCTGCATGTATCCAAAACACGCCTTGTTCTCCCCTCCCCTCTTCCGCATCAATTCAAGTCTAGTTCAGCACAACTGTCGCACCATCTCGCGTTTTACGAGAATAAAACTCTTTCTATGTAAGATTAGGGTGTTCTTGGCAAAGTAAGCACATCGAATACAGACTTACCTAAAATAATAATTTAAAAAGTACTTGTTATTGTAGCCCAAGGCGTTGACTTTTGAGTACTGTACAATCCATACGTTTTAGTTTATGTTAAAAAGTGATACGGAAATACAAACTGGCTGAAAGGGAACAAGAACCAGAGCTTCAAAATAACTCACTTTATCGTGAACAGTATATATGTGTATTATATATAGTCTGTAACCGCATACTTTTTGTATTTATTACACGAAATACAATTGAATAGATTTTCCAGTGCCAGGCATGCTTGAATATGTTACATTAATACATTTTAACGTATATAACTCCTGACAAATGCATTTGTCACTACAGTACAGTCACTAATTTTTTTTTTATTATTTTTCCAACTGCTGTAAGGACAGTAGCATGAATGATGTTTAATGGACACCATTAGTTGTGACGTCACACGAGTGCGCTGGTTCCAAACAAATGTTTGTTTTGAAAGTTTAACATTTAAAACTCCATATAGCATCCCGACGTATTTTTGTAATTACGTTAAAAAATACAAATACTTTCGTTTGAACCTAAATAATGTCAAATATGAGTGCGGCAGGATTTCTCTTGTAAACTGATATCATCGGAGACGAAAGAATTTAATACACATAGCGGGAAAATACATTAGTTCTGGGACTTGCGACTTGTAGCATGCTTCGTTACGAAATAATACTGTAAGAGGCGGAGATTGTTACAACTTAGGACGTAATAATGTGTTTAATAATATTAAAACTGTATTCGCGCATATTTGTAGGACTGTTCAAACTAATTATTTTCATATTAGACGAAGTTAGGCAGAGACTGTTAAAATATAAGCCTATACAAATGCTGCTGGTGACGAACATTAGGGGTGGCTTGTTTATTTATTTAATGCAATATATCAGTCTTGTGGGTTTGCTAGCAGGGCTCAAATGTGTGGTAAAAAAAAGGTAAGATCTATTTCTGACCTAATGTGTTTATTGCCCCTGTCCATGATTTTTAGTGTCCTAGCCCTACAATTTTTAGTACCTCTGCACCACAATTTTCAGTGCATCTGCCCTACAATTTTCAGAGACTGCCCTACAATATTCAGTGTATCTGCCCTACAAATAGTGCTTCTGCCCTAAAATTTATAATTCCTCCTACAATGCTCCATGATTTTTTATGCCCCTGCCCCACAGTTTTGAGTGCACCTAAAACTGCCCCATGATTTTTTGTGTCACTCCCACACATTTTTTAAAATGCAACTACCCTACTATCTTTTGTGATTATCCTAAAAGTTTCTGTACCGCAGCCATGACCCTGCCCCTGCATTTTTTAGTTGTCCTACCCTATACAGTTTACCTTCTGTAGGCCTACATCCCTGCTGGGAAGGGTGTTAAGGGGCACAGACAAGAAAGTGAAAGAAAAGGGATACAAAACAATGCAGAGGCCCATCTTGGAGTATGCGGCGGCGGTCTGGGACCCGTACGTGGGAAGGGGAGATAATAGAGATGGAAGAGGTGCAGAGAAGGGCTGCTAGGTGGGTCACAAATAAGTGGAGGACACGGGGGGAGAGAGAGGAGAATTTCAGACCATCCGTAATGGTGAGAGGACTGGGGTGGGGCACACTGCAGGAGAGGAGGAGAGTGGAGCGGCTGGTAAGGATGTTTAAGGTGGTGAGGGGGTGGGTGGGCACAACTGGGTGACAAGATACAGAGGGGTATATTCAGGGGAATGGGTGATCATGAGTGGAAGATACAGAGGGTGGGGAAGAGGCCAGAGAGAGGAAAAAACACTATGATGGTGAGAACGGTGAAAGACTGGAATGAATTGGCGAGGGATATGGTTGAGGTGACGGGAGCGAGGGAGTTTAGGAAGATGTTGATGTGGTCGGAAAATTGAGAAGAGGTAGGTTAAGCAAATCCTTGCCGCAGGGCTAAGTCCCAATTGCAAGAAGAAAATTAAATACTAAGAAAAAATACAACTGTGCCCTACCCTACAGTTTTCTGTACCCCTATCGAACAACTGTATCCTATCCTACAATTTTCTGTACATCTTCTCCATGATATTTAATATCCTTGCTTAACATATCCAGTGCACCTACCCTACAATTTTGCTTACCTCTGCCCCATAATTTTAAATATTTCTTCGTCGCATTTCCTGTACCCCTACTGTACAATTTTGTGCTTAGGCCAATACCCTAAACTTTTCTGTGCGGTACCTGTACCTCATGATTATTTTTAATGTCTGAAGAAGATAAGGGGGGTTGGGGAAGGGATCCCAACATTGACAAGTATGAATGGACAAACTACGACAAATGACAGAGAGAAAGCTGATATGCTGCAGGCTCAGTACTTGTCAGTTTTTGAAACAATGGAGTACTGCAATAGTGAGACAAATAGACAAAATCGATTGGGGACTTCCTCCAAGGACGGTGGCAGAGCGTGAAAGGAGGGGTATAATTGACGGCAGACAACGAGGTGACATCACGGATGCCACAGGGATGTTTGCTCTATCCGGTATTGTTCACCATTATGGAGAATGATATGGTTATTGGGTTTAGTGGCAAAATAAGATTGTTTGCAGATGACTGTCTTTAGTGGTGGGCAGTGGGGTCAACTTGCAGACAGACATTGACAGGTTGTGTTTCTGGACTGTGGAAAACAAGATGAAGATTAATGTTTGTAAGACTAAGTTAGTCAGGTTTACCAGGAAGAGAGTGATAAGCAGAGTAATTTACAGATGGGATGAGCAAGAGATAAAATAAGCTACACAATATAAGTATCTAGGGGTTGTGCTGCAGAGTGACCTTAGGTGGACAAAACGGGTGGAGATAGTAGTTGCGAAGGGGAGAAGAGCTTTAGGTTTGCTGGGAAGGGTACCGAATGAGACTATAGCTCTGAGGTGAGAATGGGGAGGGTTACATTGTCACCTAACTAGGGGGGGGGGTGTATAGAGGGAGAGGAAGCAATAGCCAGAATATTGAGAGGGCATGGAGGAGAACAGAGCAGGGTAGGCAGTCTATGTTTGTGAGGTCAGCGAGGGAGTGGAATGTTTTGCAGGATGACTTGACTTTTTTAGTTTATTTATTTCTTAGTCTCCAGTGTACATCCATACAAATGGATAGGAGTTGGTGACTGTGAAGGGGGTTGGTAGGTTCAAGGATGTTTTGAAGAGGGTTTTTCTAGAGGTGGGAACATGTGTTCTCACCACTGTGCGGGAGCACAGTTGTGAGCATTTATTTATTTTGTCTGTGCTACACATTTTTAATTGTGCTACCATACAATTTTCTGTATTCCTACCCTACAATTTTCTGTACTCCTGCTCCATGATTATTTTTAATGTCCTTGCCTAACGTTTTTAATAGTCCTACCCCTACAATTTACAGTTCCCCTACCCTACAGTTTACTGTAGCTCTACCACGTTATTTTTAATGTCACTGACATTTATAGTTCTCCCAAACTACAATTTTCACTGCCTCTGACCTATAATTGCCAATGCTCCTGCATTACTATTTTCTGTACCCCTGCCCAAAATTTTTGTTCCCTACCCCACAATTTCTCCAACCTTGATTGCCTTGCCTAAGTCATATTTTCTTAAAATTAAGTCGTAACTATAAAATACCCTTTGGGGTTAAGCAACATATTAAACTAGGCCTACTGTAAAAACGGTAAAATTGCTCAGTTTCGTATCCTATATCTTATGCAGCATTCTGTACCTTTAATTACTGTCTTTCAGCACTTGTTACGTATTGCTGACATTTTCGTACTTAGTATTCCGCACAACTTGTGAGGTAACTTAAA
Organism: Medauroidea extradentata; assembly: GCA_003012365.1. Taxonomy (NCBI): domain Eukaryota; kingdom Metazoa; phylum Arthropoda; class Insecta; order Phasmatodea; family Phasmatidae; genus Medauroidea; species Medauroidea extradentata. The sequence continues at coordinate 60,102 of PNEQ01016926.1, forward strand.
ACTTGACCAGTAACGACAAATGATGTCAATCATCACAAGCCAATATAAGAAATTGACCTTCTACGATTTTAGAGCAGTTCCAATATTATTATTGTTTTAAAATGTCTTCGCAAATTGCCTGGGAAAGGCACCTAATGCGTTAAAAAAACTTTTGGACGAAATCGTAACACAGCATACAAATGACAAAACATAACGATGGATTTATTTAAAGAATGACCACGAATACTATAAATGTAGTTTCGATTAGTTATCAGATGCTCAATTTATTGTTTTTGTACCGCACTTCATTGAACTGCAAGTAAATGCTACTATTCAAACGAGAACAACATGCTTGTTTACCTTTAGGTTAAGTAACCTCGCCATTATTTACTCATACATAACTTCGAGTACGCTGCAAAATTATCTGTTAGACTTTGTTCGTAACTTCTTTGATATAAATCAATTCTAAAAACGATAGAATTCGTTCACTTTCTCTAATACTCGATTTTTACGAACAAGAGCAAAAAATTATACCATTGTTTTGCATAGGCCCAGATAGTTTGTTTGGAACCAGCGTCATCGTGTGACGTCACACTAATGGTGTCCATTATTTAAATACATTTGCAACCCACCATTTATATTAACATTACTTCACTGGGGCAATTAGTTTTGTCACAGATATTACATTTTAGTTCAGTGTTGAGCAGGTACACAAGTTCAGGGAATCATTCGAATCTATTTAAAAAAATCTTAAATTGAACCAAATATTTGTGGCAATTTTTGCTGATCCCTTACTTCGTATGCTTCTGTTTGGACATCTGTAACCATAACATCACGAATTAAGTATAAGTGAAAATGATTATATGAACTCTAATTATAATTCATTTCTTCTATAGATATTTACTTTTCCCATAACGTATAAACATAAATATGGGCAGTAGCAGTAATAAACTTCACAACTGCATTACCAAATGTAATATAATATACTTGGTTATCTGAAAACTCAGTAAGTCCACAGTTGGTGACTACTTATATTTCGCAGTTTTATCCGACGTTGTTTACTGTAACAGTTTACAATGAGGTATGTATTTCGCCCACTTGCTTTTGGCATAAAATATTATTTTCGGGTATTTAACCTACCTGTTTATTCTAAAGAGCAATAATCCTGATAGCGCTTAACGCAACATACGTTTTATTGTTAGAAAACCCACCTCAGGAGCTAATCGTTTTTAGTTTTGGGTTAAACAATCGTTGCTCACTTACGGAAAATAAAATTACAGCACGGACTCTTGTATGTAAATATTTCGTACCCCAGTTGCATTCCAATAGGCTAAACGTAGTAACCAGTGACGAAGTAATGACTGTACACAGAGAGTGTCACACATGTTTGACAGTGGCCATAGTGCCACATAAATTGCCTTGCGATGATGTGTGTCAGTAACAAGAGTATTGTATGTTTGCAGGTATACTCGCTGCTGTGTGTTATATCCCAATATCAGGAATACAAGGCCGGCAGGGGAACAGCAGAGGATGACTACTTTCTGAAAAGGGTAAGACGCCTGGGTCAGCAAGAGCTGATAATCAGTAACTGTAGTCGATATTTTGAAATATTCCTTCACTGTTAGTTAGTTAGTCTAGCTGCGTATTTTCCTATTTCTCACCACTGTGTGTTATTTCTTTTCGTTCGCTTTCCTCAAGGTGTTTTGTCTATTTGTTATTATAATTATTTTTGTCTGTGGTTTCGAACTTACTGTCAATTTTTTTTTTGCAGAATTGTCTGAGTTATTATTTATTTTTCCTTGGTTTGTTTTTTGGTGTTTGGGGGCTCGTTTATTTAAATTTATTTTCTTGTTAATCACTGACTGAATTCCTTATGAAATTGTGTATGTTTAGCTTTGCTTGTCAGTCGCAAACAAAGTCCTCTTGTTTGTTTACTTGTTTGTTTGTGTTTATTCTCTGGTTTTCTGTGACATCATTGGCTGCAATGGCATCTGTTCAAAATACTTCTTTAGTTTGTAACTTGTCCCCATTGCAAGAATCGTTCAAAATAACTCGTTATTATCTGTTTGCAACTAACTTTTATAGCAAAATTACTTTTTAAAAAACCGTGAGTTTTTAATTGAGATATGTGTACATTTTTCAGATGAGAACATTTAATAGATTTGAGAAGTAATGTGTATCAGCAACTGTGCTCGGGATACTCCCGACAAAACTAAATCGACCATCCTACTTAGCTTAATATCAGAGTGTACGTGTCGTGTATAAATACTGCTAGGAAATGATCCTGTACTGAGCTTCGCTACATTCTTTCCTCCTATTGAATTTTATGGTTTCTACTTTTGGTCTAGTAGTAAGACTACTACGACAGAAACCCTGCACAAATGTTTAGTGCATTACACGTAGTGGCGATGGGGCAATTGATGGTATGTAACAGAGTCGCTCTTATTGCTACTTCGCTTCAGTGTTCCTCAAACGCTGGAAACAGCTCCAGATAAAAGACCAACTTAAGAGAAATCCTTACCTGACGCTTTTTATTCTTTTATTCGTTGGAGGCAACACAAAAGACAAATTATATGGTGTCAAGAATAATACCTCCTTCATACAGTGAGAACAAAGTTGTCTCGTAGTGATTTCGTTACGTTATTTATTTATTGCTAGGCTTTAGTGGTAACCATTATATTTTATTTGAGTAAAGTATATCGCAGGGTCAAATGAAAGCGTACATAACGAATATTATATTATTTTACTATAGGCTATACAGCAGTCTGAAAAATTTGCTTTTAGCCATTTGAGGGCCCCACAAGTACATCGCATAAATATAAGCACAGCGTATATAAGTATGTAATATTAAATTACGTAAACCTAACGGCAAAAGTTTACGAGTTTCAAGTAAAGAAATAAGCATAGCACGCTACAACCCCATCCGTGTACCAAACTGTTGCAGTTCATATTGTTGTATGAAAGAGATAAACTTTAATAATACATATAACCAAGCCTAACTGTTGTCAACGTAACTACTGTTATTACAAAAAAAAAATGGGAAAGAAAATCTGTTCTCTCTCTTGGTCAGCATGGAAATCGTTTCTGTCCCATTAGCGAACACTACTACAGAGGACTTAAGGAGTATCCTTATTTTATATTTGCGCCATTTCAGGATCGTTTCTTTGTTCTAATTTTTTCAAAGAATAATGTACCTACGGCAGTAAAATGTTATTGAAGCAAAGAGAAAATTCGTGTATTTGTTACTAGAGTCGAAGTTCTGATACTGGAGTATCAATATGATTTTTTTAAAAATTAAAATTTCCGCGAAGTATTTTAATATAGCTCCATTTGTTGATCATACATATTCATATATTAAACAAATAATTTACCAATAGTTCTTTAGATGCATCCTTTGTGAATACATTTCTGCACAAAACCCTTTAGTAACTTACATTTTTGTGAGGAAACACAATAAAAAGCGAAGCCTGATTTCTATTTTCTGTCACTTTTTCTCTTCTACACTCACAGATACTCCTCTCAGGTCAGTGTCACCCCTTGGTTTCAACCCCTAAGGCTGCCATATTAGCCGAGAACACGCTCAGCTCTCGCTCGAAAGTGTACGTCTGTTGCTCAGGTATCGTTTACGTAGGGACGATCCTTAACTGCGAGACATTGCCTTACGGCGGTGTCCTGCTCATACAGGCGACGAGACAATAGCATCGCGTACAGTTCTACGCTGCTATGATTGTCTCTTCGTTGTTACACAGCGATGCGGTGCAGTGGTGAGGCAGTGAACTCGCATTTCGGAGGACATGAGTTTGAGTCCTAGTTCGGCTATCCCGGTATTTTATTGGTTTTCCATGGTTTTCCGTTAATCACTCCAGGCGATTTGTGGGATGTTTTCTTATTACACTTCTGCCAACCAAATTAAGCCCTGGTACCTAACGCAAATTTCGACGATGTCAGGTCAGCGGAACCTGACTATGTAGCACCAAAACTTTTTTTTAATAAATAGTCCTCTGTCGCGTTTACATATAGGCCTAAGTGTTGTTTACCACCCTCTCGTATTTTTTTTTTCGGATAATGCATCTAGATTGTGGTTTTGCCTAAGTTTATTAGGCAACATTAAATGTTGATAAAAAATATTGGTAACAGTGATCGCCCGTTCACTGTAGGACTCCTGACACGAGCCCAGTTCTGAGTTATCTCAGCTCAGTTTGTTATCACTAAAGCACTGCATGATGTAATCACTTTAGCCGCTAGCCCTTACATGGCAATATGAGTCGGTAACAAAAAAATTTTATTTTTCAGACAATTGGTGTAGCCAATAACATACTAGATCCGTGTACGCAGCACAGCCAGTCAAATACCAACTTTGCTCACAAAGAGACAACCAAATGCGAATCTGCTTCGGTTCTCGACCTGTTCTGTGACTGCAGACATATTTAAACTAAATCTGAGACACACATTCATTAAGTTCGCCAACATGTGCCCTAAAATGTAGATGTAAAACAGTTTTCGAATAAATCAGTTGTCGAGTTGTCACGAATGGATAATACTGAACCCACTACAGTATGGATGCTTGAAAATTAGTTTCAGTACGACAAATAATCAGAGTCGGGTAAAGAAACGTAAGTTCAATCTCGCTCATACAGTTTTAACTGAATAGATATTTTACAGGAGTCTTCTTATACATATGAACATACTCCACAGGTGTATTCCTCATGACAAAATAAGACGTAAACATGTATGAGACTTACCCCTTAAAGAGAATCCCAAGGGTGTTACGCTTTTTTGATGTACTGCCAGTTATTTGCACATTTTTCCAAATATATGTACAAAATAACAGTAACTCTGGCAAACTATTAAATAAACACATTTATACAGGTAATTTGATGTGTTAACGCTAAAAAAATCTATTTGTGGACAGTTAGGGGTTGCAACCCTTATGATTCTGAAAAAAGCATGTACTGGTATTTCATCAGTCATCTTTTTTTTTCATGAGGAATACCCATGTGGAGTACGTCCGTCTATTTAAGAAACATTCTGCATACATACATAAAAATTAGTAACAAAGAACAATAGTCGATATATATGTGTGTGTGTGTGTAGTTAGTTATTTATATACTGTGTGTGATCGATTTTATAAAACTAACATTTTCAATTTTACATATTTTTTTAAAATTATAATGTACATACATACATATCCGAGACTTCATTAGTTTCGTATTGTCATACGTAATTTCTGAGGATTATAGGTCATTCGGGATAAAGTGAGCACTAAATGTTTAATCTTTGAAAAAAATCACTAGCCGTTGCTGCATATAATTCAACATTGACTACTTAGCGAATTGCGTCTAGCGCTCCGTGCTACTGACTTAGGTCAAAATTCCACCGACAGGTGGCATCAGAGTTAGGTTTTCGCCGCTTCGAAGCGTTCTTGTGTTTGTTTGTTGTGCAATAAATATTAGTTTCTGATAAAGCGCATTCAAAAGTATTAGAAATGATTGTTTTTTCATTGGTTATCTGTAAGTTGTTATGTGTTATGATCGCCAACATGAGTATCTCGATTTAGAAACAGCATTTTTTTTTCTGTTTCACACACTAAGAAAATACGTTGTTTTTGTTGAGTGCGTCGTCATTGTTCATGGCAGTATGACTGGACGGAAATTGAGTTCTTAAATTATTGTGTGTGCCATTGTGTCTTATTTTTTTAGTGGCGGTTTTTAGATACAAATTCGATTTAAATGTGTTCATATTTACGAGATTCGTAACGGCAATGGTGCGGGTCGTATACATTAGAGTCGATGCACAGAAACCAGTATTAAAAGACGTTAACTTGCAGGTACTTATAGCTTTGTTCAGGCGAGTTGCACCTTTTACAACTTCTACACCCAGAGGTGTAGTGGGTGTAGATGGTCAGAGACCAAAGGTGTAGGAAGTGCAAAAAGTCTGCCTGAACGCCTAGGTGTAGTTGTGTGTGAATTGTTTTGTTTATTTTCTGTGTTAGTGACATGGCATTAACACAAGATCAATAGCAGTAAACGTAAATGTTGCGAGATATTTTAATGCAGGCAAAGGTAGATGCAGGTGATGAATCCAATCATGAATGTTCTGTTACAGTACCTATTTTAGCAAATATGTACAGTGATTTGCATGAACTACGAATTTTAATAAAATAAAATTTTGGTCCTATAACCTTAAAATGTATGACCTTTATGCAGCTCATATGTCACATAACAGGTAGTTCTATAGGAAACGGAATCTCCATTCTTAAATTAATTGTATTAGTTTTACAAGTTGATATAGTTATATTCATAACAAGTGGTAACATAACCCTCAAATCGTTACCAAAAATAGCAATACAAATAGCAATTTTGTTTTTTACACCTCCCAGATGATACTGAATTCAATTTTTACTATATAGCAGATGTTCTGATTCAAAACTGGAAAGCCAACTTCTCAAAACAACACAGCTACCTGTAACACGTTTTGAAAATAGCGCCGAATTCTGCTTTACAACTTCTACACCCAAACTACTCCATCTCGCAGAGGTGGTGTAGAAGGTGAAGCACCCGGGTGTGGAAGTTGCAGTTACACCCGCCGCCTGAACGCTTTGGTTGTAACAACCAAAACGTCACTTCCGGCAAGAAAAACGCGATGTTGCAGTTTGGGTGTAGAAGTTGTAAAAGTTGCAGCTATGTGTAGACCGCCTAAACAAAGCTACCAACTAAGATTACTATTGGTTATAAATTGTATTCAATACTCGTGTATTTAATGAGTAGATCTTGTTGATAACATTTTCAGGCCAGTGAAATGTAAAGTAAACATTGTACGAGCCTATGTAAATGACAGCACGTTGCAATATTTATATTTACGTTCAGCGGAAGGATATAAACTGGCAGAAAATAAAAATTAATCAGGGCTTTTTCGAGTGCTCACTTTATCCGAATCACCTATATAAAGAATATGTGTCTGTATTATTTCAACATTAATGATTACGTAAATAAAATTAAATTTAAAAATAACTAGTCGAAATTAAGGAATATTAGGCGATAGTTGCCTTTGTGAAGCAACTATTTATTTCTGCAGCTACTGTGGTATAAAGGAGCGCCCGTTTAGACTGAAATTCGCCATTTTGAATTAACTGCTTAGCTGGATACGATTATTTTAGATATTACAAAAAAGTAAACTATGCCAACATTTCAATCAAAGTTGAAAATATATCGATATTTCCACCCTTTCCAGTGCTAAAGAAGTTCTAAGACGGAATGTCGCGTAACTCACGTCAAGTTTCTGATGTGTGAACGCTAAATTTCACAGGAGCATGTAAAATAATCTTAAATGGAGCCAACCATGTTTGTTAAGTAATTTGTAAACAGCTATACGAGATTTTCATCTCTGCTTGGGAAACCCATCACTAAACGATTCAAAACTATTTCGAAGAATTTATATCTGTTATTTCTGTTGGCGCTGTAAGGTGTCATGATTCCCGCAAATTCTGTACACTTGATAAAACATTTCTTTTGTATTCCAGTTCTCACGTTCCATGAATATAATGGAGCTAAAGTGTGACCCTGGGTGTATTCGATGTTGGAATTATTCGGGACTGCAACCCTTTTATTTATTTATTTATTCATATTCACTCCATAGACCCAAAACAAAAGCACCTTATGGCTTAGGGTGTGGAGCATGTCATACAAATTTATCAGAAAAATTACATTCACATATGTACAAGCAATAAACACACACAAATATATACATGCAGTTATACAACCAGTTATTTTAAAAATACACATTATTTATAAGCAAGATGCTATGTCAAGCAATTTATTCTATATACCTATACATAAAAACAAAAGAAAGCCCTCATTTATGGTAAAAGCCAATAGTACAAAAATTACATACTAGTACATATTTTATACATTTTACAGATTGAAATATTCGTCAAGTAAATAGAATGGATTAGACCGTAAAAAAAATTTTAAGTTTGTATTTAAAAAGCTTGGGACTATTATGACAAAAATATTTTAAGTCAGATGGTAATTTGTTGAATAATAGAATACATGAATTATATGCACCCTTCTGGAAAATTTTTAAATTACAAACAGGTTGATGAAAATTACTGGCATTTCTTGTAGAGTAAGCATGTACTGTACTATTCTTTAAAAAAATATTAGGATTATTAGAAACAAAATTGAGAGATGAGTATAGGCTATATACTGGGAAGTAATTGTTAAAATACCAAGTTTTTTAAACCATTGCCGACAAGAATCCCGAGATTTCAATTTCTTGATAATTCTGATTGCCCTTTTCTGAAGCGCAAATATTTTCTTACTATTCGTCGATGTAGCCCAGTACATAATACCGTACGACACCACAGAGTGAAAATATGCGCAGTAAACTTGTTTCAGTACATCCATTGATAAGATTGAAGATAGATATCGCAGTGTAAAACATGCTGTACTTAATTTTTTATGTATGCATGTTATGTGTCCCTTCCAATTCAAAGTATCGTCTAACATTACACCCAAAAATTTAGTAGATTTATCATTTGATAACTTACGTGCATCTTTACCAATTGAAATGGTATACTCCGGTTTATTTATAGTATGAAATTTCAAGAAATTTGTTTTATTAAAGTTTAGTGTGAGTCGATTAGCTGAAAACCAATCCAACATTTCTGAGAATATATTATCACATAGTTTATACATATCATCTACATTATCACTTTCTAATAAAATGCTTGCATCATCAGCAAAAAGAAAAACACTTGCTTCTGGAGAAAGATTTAGAGGTAGGTCATTTATAAAAATTAAAAATAATAGCGGACCCAAGACTGATCCTTGGGGCACTCCATTTAGTATACTACCTACATCTGAAAAAATTGGATACTCCGACCGAGTGTCTGTAATATTTACTGTTTGACATCTGTTAGATAAATATGAAGAAAACCAGTTATAAGAAGTATCTCTAATTCCTAAGTAATTCATCTTATCTAAAAGTATTTGATGGTTGACACAGTCGAACGCCTCAGTTAAATCACAAAAGATTCCCACAACATGATTTTTTTTCAAGGGATTTCAAAATGTGTGATGTTAAACTAAATATTGCATTATTGGTTGAAAGTCCTGCTCTAAAACCATACTGATTTTTACTAAAAATATTATTATGGTCTAAATGAGTTACAAGTCTTTTATACATTCATTTCTCGAAAATTTTGGAAAAAGAAGATAATAACGCAATTGGTCTGTAATTATCTAATATATGCTTATCACCTTTTTTAAAAAGCGGTTTGATTACAGCAAATTTAAGTCGGGCAGGGAAAACTCCTGTTTTAAGTGAGTGATTAAAAATATGACAAACAGGTACACTAATTAAATCAATACTTTTTTAATAAAGAAATACTAATTTCATCATACCCATGTGAGGATTTACTTTGCAGAGAATTCGCTACATCACAAATCTCTTCTGGTGTAATGTCAAAAAATTTAATAGTAGGGTGATAATCCGGGTAAGCTTTTTGTAAAAGCACAAGTGGATCTGTAGAGGATGTCACTTTGCTAATTAAGGAATCAGCCACTGAAATAAAATGTTGATTAAAAACATTAGCAACTTGAGCGGGTTCACTAATTTGAGTACCATTAACTGTTATATTAAATTTGGAGTTATGATTTTGAATTTTAGTAGAATAACTCTTAATGATATTTCAAGACGTCTTGATTTTATTCTCAGAAGAAAGAATTAATCTATCATGATGCATTTGTTTAGCTTTCTCGATTACATTTTTAATACTTTACAATAGTTTCTATAAAAAGTTCTCAAGCTTATATCAGAACTATTTTTACTCATAACATATAACTGGAGCTTAACATTACAGGAAGTTTTTATGCCAATTGTTAACCACCTGTTATCAATTTTATGGTTTTTACTAACTGATTTTTTGGGAAAACATTGTTCAAAGAGTCTACAATAAATACTATGAAACATATCAAACTTCTGATCTGTTGTTGGACAATTATACACCGCCTTCCATGATGTCCTACTTAGTACTTCTTTAAAACCATTTATTAATTAATCATTAATAAGCCTTTTTTTTTACTGTTACTGGTTGAATTTGTATTGCTGATCTATACAACTGTACCAGCTGAGCATCATGATCCGAAAGGCCATTATAAAGTGGAATAGATTGTACTTACGTATCCGGACTCCGCGTTCTCGACGCTAGTCTTATCTCGTTGCTAACGTACATCTTCTGTAGTTCTCGGAAGGAACACGCTCAGAATATTTAAGTGCCGATCACAGAGAACAGTGCATTTAAGAGTGGGAAGAGCAGAGTACAGACTCGCATTACCACTTAGGTAAATTAGTTATATTATTTTTATCTTTGTCTTATTAAGCTTCAGTATGTAGGTATTTACTGGTAGTTCCTTTTGGAATTGAAAATTAGTTTACTGGTAAAGTAAAACTTTAAGGTTATATTCGGTAAAACTGAATTCTGTGTCTGTAACTACGGCGATGTTACCCGTTCCTAAACATATGAACTTCTTGAAGCAGCTAGGCATAGGGATGAAATTTTACAGCGTTAGTTACCGTGCTTAGAATCTCATTGAACAGTTTGTGTAGCTTTCAAGCGCAGGAATCCATAACGTTTCTGCTATCTTAACATTGTTTCATCTGCAAGCAAGTAGCTTGTGGAGTAATTGAACAATTAGAAACTATAACCTACGATGCCAGGGCAGAAATAAACGAGTTATTTCCCATGAACCGTCTCTTTCAATGTCCTCGTTTATTTGCTATCTCAGTTACCGTCTTTCCGCTTTTGTACGTCGCCCTAATTAAAATATGTAAACGTCCCAGAACCAAAGCTAAGCTACATCCAGTAATCCTTAATGATCCAAAGTTTTAAAGGATTTCCTCCCACTCGTAATCTTGTTAATTTTAATTATCTCGTGCACAGAGACAGCATAGGGACCTAATCTGGAATGTGAAGATAAAAAATTCAGACCTCTTGAATATTGTAGGGTTTTAACGTAGAAATGAGACCTTTTAGAAGCTCTGTTTACTTTTCCCCCTTTTTCATTTCATTTGTTTCCTTACTCCTGCATGTTATGTAAACAAAGGAGAGTACGTAACAAACACAGTGTACAGATTACGTACTACTTGAAAGTAAATTTGTGAAGATGAAAGGAAATATAGGCCCTACTTTCTCTTTCGTTATGTTTCTGTATAGGACGCTATTCAAAATATTCGAAAATGTTCACCTTACCAATAGCAGCATATAGTAATGAGACCACTTTCGTATCATCGTGTGTGTGGGCTCGCATGTGCGCGCATATTTGTCCGTAAAATCTTGTGAACCTGGCGATGAAAGTCTTTCAAATTCGTTATGCATACAGAGTTAGTAACGGCATCTTATACTTATGTTATTGACCATGTTGTAGCGGAGTGGTTAAGAAGAGGCATGCAGGCGTGTGCGTGCAGAGAGGGTAGCAACAAGAGGAGCGGAGAAAGGAGGGATAAGAAACACGCTACCAATTAAGAAATAAAGTGACACTTCTGTCTGTGGACCCGTGGGGTGACTTTGCTATACTTATAATGTTTTTGTTTTCCATGTTCGTTAACTGTGAGTAAATATTAATGACAATTCCGTAGATATGTATTATTTGGAATTTATTTTAAGTAAATGATTTTCATCATGGAGGAAAATATTTTTCTAAAATATCCTAAAGTCACCGTACGTGTCCAAATCATCCATGCTTGCAGCATTTTTTAAACAACTAGAAGAAATAACTCTGACGAAGTACAACGAGAATGCTTTCAGATTGTATAGTTACATGTCTGTTCTAATAATTAAACTAACTAAACATTTTGGTTGTTGCTAAGAGTTTAAATTTTACGGAACTTTAAACTAATTTTCATTAGCACAGCTTCAAAATTCTAAGCAAAATATTTCTTGAGTTTTTAATTTATTACGATACCACGGCTAGTTTTCAAATTGAATGAGTCTCTTAAAATCTCAGATGCCTCTGTGTGACGCACAAATAATAAATTCTTCACTTACGTCTGGAACAGGAGCCGAGGTTGGCGCAGTGGATAGAGCATTCGCCTCGCACCAAGGCGGCGCGGGTTCGATTCCCGTAGATGTTCGGTCTCCGGATTTTCGCAGTTGGAAATCGTGCCGGACGATGCCGCTGGTCGACGAGTTTTCTCGGGGATCTCCCGTTTCCCCCGCCCCTTCACTCCGACACTGCTCCATACTCACGTCTTGTCCCCCGTCACCGGCGCTAAATACCACGATGTTACGTGCTGACCGAAACCTCTTCAATCAGTCAGTCACGTCTGGCAAAAACACGGTGACATATTAATAGGGCCCGGTAGTTTTCGCGAAAAGATTTTTGCCCCACTTTGTTTCAGTGTCTTACGTGCACACCTGCACCTCAACTTCATGGCTATTGACAGAGTGTTTTTGTGCAGAGTCGTTATTCATTTGACTGTGCCAATCAGTACACGGATAACTGTCACACATCACGTCGTTGATTTGCAGGTTTAACCTCCACATGGCTGGGTGTTACGGCATCCGATCACTGACCACATAGCAAAGATGCAGGTGCGCACGTAAGGCACTGAAACAAAGTGCTGCAAAATTCTTTTCGCGAAAATTACCGGGCTCTACATATTAATGCTCGAAGACGCTTGAAGTTGTAGCTAATTAGAGTCCTGTAGGGCTTCTTCACTTTTACACCCACACTCTAAACACTCTTAGCATCTAATGCGTCCCTCATTCGCATGCAAAACTTATTAGCAGACTTAATTAGTTGCAGCTACGTCGCCCTAAATTACGCTGGACTTCTAGTTTGAAGTTAAGAGATAGTCCTTCATGTAAAACTTGTTAGACGGAATATTTCGAAGATCTTAGCACAAAAAGTTAGTGGCCTCCGTAAAAGAAAGGTAATCATGCTCGAGGTCAAAATGAAACTCTGGGATAAAATGTTTAACATCTGGAAACTTTATTTATCAAACTAACAGTATTAAAATATATTAAAAGGGTATTGTAAATTTGAAAGTAAAATAATATTTTTTGTAGTTTATCCATAAAATTTAGTTGTAGCTAAATTATGAAGTAGGCTGCAAAGTAATAATTTAAATTAAAATATATAATTACTGACTGACATAAATACAAAGCAAATAAAATGTGCTTCCAAAAGGTCTGGTGCTTATATTTAAAATGGTATCAGTAACATTAATATGGGCGTATTATCGTATCAACGTATTTAACTAATTAAAACCAAAATTAATGTTTTGACAGTTAATACAATTACTGTATTTTCAAGAATATAATATAGTTGCACGTCAGGTATAAGGTTTTTATGTCATATTTCAATATCTGATAAACCATCTACACGAAATGTTATATTTTGACAGTTCATCGCCTGAGCTTCAATTTACATAAGAGGTTATATATATATATATATATATATATATATATATATATATATATATATATATATATATATATATGCACCGTTATTAAATATAGCGAACATAAAAAATAAAGAACTTATTCCACACTTCGAGAATTATTGTTCCGATTCTAACAATTATTTTATGAATACGTTCTCCCAAGTTTTGATTTTTGTACGATTTGCCGTTTTAGGTGTAGGATAATTTTTACAGAGAGTACTGCATAAATAAATGCTTCAATACATATTTAAGTGTTTTTTGGACCAATTTAAACCAAATTTTAATATTTTGACATTTCATTGCTTTTTATTCCAACTGCTAAGGTGTGTGGTATTGTTTCTGCCATTTTGGTACATTGCATGATAATAATACTGAAATTTTTATTTCATATTTTGGGAATATAGGGCAGGCAAACAAAATGTTATATTTCATGAAATTATTATCTAAGAATTGAATTTAAACGGGTAAAATGTAATAGATTCATCATGTTGGATGATAACGCTACATGACAAAATGTAGTTATTGCCATGTTTCGGAAACTACGTGACAGATGTCTCCTTCTAGTTTCAGTATTGGAACCAGCTAGCTCAGGGATGTCTAAACTGGTTCTAAACCAATAATTTCTGTGGCTTATATTAGTGAAAGGAAGTTTCTTGCAACACTTCCGCTTAGCAAGAAACTGAGTGAGGTGTGCAACGGCAAAACATTCTATAGGAACCGGGTTCAATCCACAGCTTCGGCCATCTTGATTTCGGTTTTCAAATGTTTCCCGAAATCACTCCAGAAGAATGCTGTCCGCTTTTCTCTCCCAGTTTCATTCAGTGCATCAAATTGTGCGTTACCATCTCTATTGATCTTGCAGTAGACGATACGTAAAGCCCATTAACCTTAGTAAGGAAGTTTCATAATCTTAAACACTGTCCACGATTCGCGGCTGACGACATATTACTAAGAAGGTTGCTATAGTAACACACCACGTCCTTGGCGGCATCGTATGCGGGAGGAAAGATAATTACGTAGATGAGAGTAAATGTGCAAAAGATATTTAACATATTTGCCGCTGGGTGGGTTTGCCTACGCACTCTAATATTTCGCCGAATGACTCATTTCTGGTTGATTTGGGCACAAACCCCAACTTTTTTTCCTACCTTGGGACATGACACGAATAAATCGATACATTTTATTTCCATATCTACGTGACTGAGGGTTAATTTCCGACCACACTGAAGAACATCTGCTCATTAGTACTGCTGGTAACTTCTTGCATTTATTGTACTGCCACAACAATCTAAGAAGTGAAGGTCTGAACAGTCTCTTTCTACGAAAATGGCCAGTTAATATCGCTGCAGTTTAAAAGATGGCCGCATAGCGCAACTTGTCATGTGGCAGGAAGTTTACATACAAAGCATTGTGATGATTATATCAATTTTAGTTCAAATAAGTTACAAATATGATTTGCAAGCTGATAAAATTTTAATCGACAGAAAGTTCATTAAAATTACTTTCTTTTTTCAAAAGGCTAAGAAATCTATTCCAACGTAAGTTTATAAATTTAGTCTTTGCGAATTCAGTGAAGATAATAGACCATTGACTTTCAGTAAACTGAACTATATTTATTTCTTCTTATGTGAGTGAGTGAGAGAATTTGGGTAGGCGCTTAACTTCGAGGTCTTTAGCGCTGGTGAGGGTTGACTTGAAGTGAGTATGGAGCAGCGCCGGAATGAAAGGGCGGGGAAAACGGAAGATCTCCGGAAAAAAAAACCGTCCATCAACGTCATCGTCCGGCACGATTCCCACTTGCGCAATTGGACGACTTGAAAAGAGGCGGAGCTTCAGTCAGGCGCGGGAAACAATTCCTATCTCCATGGATACCGCAGGCGAACATAACCTTCATTTAGCTGTTTGGCGTCAAATGTCCCGGATGAGATGTACGACAAGAAAATTGGTTATTTGTTAGGAATTTGCCGTTTTTTTTTTTTTCAGGTGAACATTAATCTTATGTATTTGCTTATCTTAACCATGAAGTAAAAACTACTATTTCTTACCCTTGCAGCATTTTTGCTTTCTGCAATCACCAACTAACAAATCAGCATGTTTGTAAACAAGCTTTGTTTCCCACAGTACTTTTCCCCTGCGGGGACGTCAGGGGGCGTGTACTTCAAGTCGTCCATTCCGGGGACCGACCTCACAGGGAATCGAATCCGAATCACCTTGGTGAGAGGCGAATGGTCTGACCATTAGGCCACTGTGGTCCCATTACATCTAAAGATTATGTAACAAGGAACTATTTGATACATTTGAAACTATTCACCCACACTGAGAAATGTATGTAGACTTATTAGTTATGGTGGTAAATTTTTGCTATATTATTTACGCTGTGCTATATTTCTATATATTTAGCTTCCTATGAAGTTCTGGATAATTGATAGTTTTCTGTATTTGATGTTCAATGGGCAGTTTGGATAACTGATGCTCTGCTCTACAACCTTCCCTTAGGCCTTCTCATCGTACAGAAGTTTGTTCAACTCCTCGTCGTTACGGATGGCGAGCTGCCAATGACGTGGGACAATTATCGTCTTCTTGTTGCCACGCACCGCATTTTTTCCCACCAACTAACTGCTCATTAATCTGTGGATTTGCCCTACAGGGATCTGCAGCCTTGCCCAGCTTGCGCGCGAATTGGACTTGCTCTTAACTTTCCCTACTTTTCCTCTTCCATACATGAGGACGAGCTGTATGTGCCGGTCTGTTACACGTTGCCAGCGAATCATCGCTGTTCATTTCTTAGCCAGATAAATAAAACGTCTTAATACGATGCACGAACTGCAAAGCAATTAATCCTACGTCACTAACTACTTTGGGGTTAACACAAGGTCTCACACTCTCTTTCTCTCTCTCTCTCTCTGTCTATATGATATACATATACTGTATGTTTGCAGGCTGTACAGAACAAACCCCTAATAAGCATACCACGCGAATCCTGGGCCAAATTTGAGACGAACATTTAAGTGGCAAAATGTTGTACATGTTACTTGCACAATGTGGCAACATTGCACTCCACGTCCAGGTATTATTTTATGTATGTTACATCAAGTAATAGTATAATCGTGTTTAAACTGCTATGAATTTTAACCTGCACCCATAATATGTAGTTCAGTACAGTAGTAGCAAGAAAAATTAAATATAGATATGTGTGGAGTGCAAGAGGGGACTAACTACAGTGCTATGTTGCCGCATTGTGCATGTAAAATGTCATCGTACAGCATTTTACTGCTAGCATTTTTGTCTTCATTATAGCTCAGGATTTGCGTTGTGTGCTCATAATGCGTTTGGTTTCGGAGGAGATTGCCTACAAAATGATGCTACGCTACTTTTCTTGGAGTGCGCGTGGCGAGTAACTAACTGACACTATGTGTGTTGTATTATTGATGTACGAGCACATAACTGAGACTGTGTGTGTGTTGCAGCTGCCGGCAGTGCACTACGCGGCCAGGCCGACAGCTACGAGTTGCCTGAGCACACGGAGGGCTGTCACATGCCAGGAGACTCACAGTCCTACTGCTGTACGCTCCACTCTGCTGGGCGACGACTCTGCCTCCAGCCATCGCAAGCACGTGCAGTTCCTGGCTGACCAGGCACTGTGTGTGGACAACACCTCCTCGCCGGATGGTACGTCCACACCTCAGGTAGTTGGCCAGCTCTGGGAGCGCCTACACATCTACCTTACGTATCACAGCACGCCGGAGAGCCCACTGCACGATGTAAGAACCCATCCTCTCCAACATTCTCCCTCACACTATTCTTTCAGTTCTGCACTCTCGCGTCGCCTAACTTGCTTCGTTCATTGATGAATTTTCTACATTGATTTCAGTTTGAAACTTTTTTTCGAATCTGCCAAAATGTCATTCCCTCGATAATGTTCTTGATTAACAATTTTCTGCATGCCATACAAACTTATTGAAGTAAATTACCAAGTTAAGATTTTAATTTCCGTCCCTGCAAATTTAATAAATGTTTAAGCATATTTTTTTATGATTACAGTTAATTATTTTTTCCCTTTGAGGCAACATTAACATTACCTACAAAGCAGTCATATATAATAGATAACACAGTTTATTCAAAACTACCAAATGTAATTTTTATTTTATTTCATTTAAATTGTGAGTCCTACAAATCATTCCGATACGTCCTTTAAAATGTAGATGGGAACAAATAGACATTACCTGCGAGTCACTAAAACGGCGACACACACCTTTGTATAAATTTAGTTAACATCGTACAACCTTTTTGTTTAAAATTTTACCTTTAGCCTATGAGAGGTGGTTTTCATGGAAAATAAATATTCTTAGTTTCGTGTACCCCAAATTTTTTAAATCAAATTCATCCTTTTTTCTGCGCCTATTTGATATATTCACTTGTTTCTCAACGATTTAGAACAAAATTAATTTATATTTCGGTGAATAAATAGCCTCGACTATCTACAGTGTTTGTTAAGATATAGGCTACGTCGTTAGGAACTTCAGGATAGTACTCTTTAATATTATTTTATTTTTATTATACGCAAAAACTTATCAGTTTGCATTGCAAAAACTGCTTTCCATTTCCTTTAAGTTATTTTAGTTAACGGTAGTAGAAAGGTAAAATGTCGAGCGAGTAAATCAAATTCTCAGTCAAGGATAAAATATGAATTACTCATCATAACACGATTTAACTTCTTTCGTAGAATATATATTTTATAACTGGACGTTCATTTTTACGACACTGGTTTGTAATGGTTTGTTTTCGAATAAAAAATTAAAACTTTTTTAGTATGATAAGGGCTGGAATTCACAAAATCTATAACATAGTAAAACTTTCGTTTTTATAACTATCAATAAATCAGCCAGAGCGGTATGGATTGTGAGTTTTTTCTAGATATTAATATGCTAATAATTATAAAAACTATTGTTTTGAATTTTCATAGATTTTGTTTTCTAAAAACCATTTTTAATTTTTGTACTTGAAAACAAAGCATACTAGTAATTAGTGCCGTACAAACAGATGTCAACTAATAAAATATCTACTCGGCAAAAGAGTCCCATTGAATTATGATGAGTAGTTCAGATTTTATCAACGATGATTATTCCAGTCTTTCACACATCTCACTTTTCCATTCCTCATAACTTTAATTTTCTTTGTGAAAATTCGTTGCGTAAACAAGCTTCACTTTATCTTTGTACATAGCTTAAATCCATCATTTTCTAGGAATTTATAAGTGCACTCGAAATAATCTTTTTTTATGTGTTTAGTTTCTGCATGAAAAGTGACCGAGATTTGGTAGTCTGGTTTACGTTTGTACCAATATAATTAAGATCGGATTAAATTCACTATTCAGCAATACATCTCTAGATTTTATAGTAAACATTTTTATAATCTCTTTGTAAAAGTTCAAAATTTTTAAATATGATTTTCACTAAAATGCTTATGTTTTTATTTCTTGTTTCACACAACACTAATCAACAAAGCTCACTGTTTGGTCGCAGAACTCAACCATCAACTCACACAAGGGTTGTCGCAAACATTCATATATTTGCATTACTTTTAGATCGATAGGAACCAAATAGTCATTTCAAGTTTTGTCACAGTGTTGAAAATTTTAGGAAATAACCACTTAAAGTCAAAATAACCAGGAAATATTTAATGACAGTTTTTTTCAGAAATGATATTCACAGTTTTGTTGGCAAAGACGTATTAGTGCAACGCATCTTCAAGGTATACGAACCTGGTATTTTAGGGACACATTACATACATTTGTTTGCTTAACGCACTATTATTAATTAAAAAACAACATTGTAATTTATCAGTTTAAATACTACAGAATGTTTTATAGGCATACACTTCAAAATTTGAATTTTATTTTGGATTTACTATTTAAATAAATTTGTTTAAAAATTAATGGTTACTATTTTGTATTTCTTTTAAAATTTGTAAAAAAAAAGCATTGTCATTTAATACGCATCCTCATGATTTAAAACATTTAATAAAAAAAAGGATCTTTACTACTAACCACAAAAAATAACGTATGGATTACTAAATTTAAAATTAACAGTAAATATTAAAATCATGTTTATGGTAGGTATCTTCCCCTCACACAGATTTTTTTTAATTTGTGTTAAATAGAGAATGTATTATAATGTATACAATAAATTAGATGTATCGATTTTATTTAAAATTATTTCGTTAAAGAAGCGTTAATATTTCGATAAAAATAGTGTTTTTTTTTTTAATTTAAAAGTACCTTAAAGTGGGTATACTTTGCACCAGCATGGGTAACTTTGCATCACTAAAAATATTTGTTTCTAGTTCGTTTGGTGAAATAAAGACACATCACGACTGGGTATTTAAAAAATCATAATATAATACCATCGAATGCAATCACTTGTCATTCAACTATCAGCACAGAAAATACATTTTTTGATGGTACAAAGTTACACGTGCTGGTGCAAAGTATACCCAGTTTAAGGTAGACTAAACGTGTTAGTACAAGGAAAGTGTAACGAACTAAAACAGGCAAATTAATTAATTAAATTTTAAGTAAAATATAATGCGGTCCTCGGCTCAGCAACTTAATATATATTTTAAAATGTTGGTGTACTACTAAATAAACATTATATTGTGAATTAAGAATAAGTAAATTAATTTACAAGTTTGTCGAAATTTCTAAGACTTGACTTACAATTTATTTGATTAAAAACGTACCTAATATTATTTATAACATGTTATCCCTATTAAAAAATAATAATTTTTAGCGTTTCAAATTTAATTTGTCATTTTACTAATGTAGGTATACATTGGTTTTATCAGTCTTGAAGATAAACTAACTTAACCATTTAAGTATCAAAGACAAGGTTCTGAATATTGTGACGATATCCGAAATGTATTATGTAGCTAAAAGAAATTGTAAGTATTTATATATATGTTTGTATATGTATATATACATATATGCAAGATTTACTATGCGTCATGTGTTGAATTATTAAAACATTTATTTACTTAATTTTTTTATGTATTTTTTCTTATTTAAACTAAAGACACAATGGTATTGACAACACATCAAAATAAAAACTATGTTAATTTCCACACACACACACACACACAGGCACTCACGCGAGCACACACGCACACGCGCGTACAAGCACCCGCACACACACACACACACACACACACACACATATATATATATATATATACAGTCTCGATTCGAAACATTAAATAATCAGTATGTGCTTTTATTTCACAATATTAGTTGTATTACAACATACGTGCGTAAACACTTTAGAAAGTTATAAAAAATATAATACTTCTCTTTATCAGGAAAAAAAATTTCTCTGTTTAAAGTAACGTTTGTTCAACTGTTATAGTTTACCTATGTCACAAAATTTTAGCAACTTGTTTAGTTTCTTTATTGAGAACATGATCGTTAGTACTAAAAAAATGATTTCGTAAAATTAATTGGATCTTGTATTTTATACATGATTAAAACAATGATATTTATCTGTCTATTTATGCTAAGCATTATGTTAAACTTAATCTAAATTAATTTCCTGTCAAACTCATTATTTTACCTTTCTGTAAATGTTCACTATTTTTTTAATGTGCTTAATAGTGTTATATGTTTTGTCTGTAACCCGATTCATCAAATATTTAACATTGTTACATACTTTACCATAAACAGGATTAAATTTTTCACAAAGTCATTGCCAAACTTCTGTAGAATTTCAAACATTAACAATAACTGTATGTTCATAAATGTAATCTGATAAATTTAATTAATTTGCCTGCACGTAAAAGGTATGATATACTAGTTAGTAAGCCGACATGCATTTTTATTAATATGCAGCTATTTTTTAATGATTAGCCTAATATGACAAATCTTGGGAAATATTTTTTTTGACTCATAATCAAATTGGTATAGATATACAACTTATTAAGAATATGTGACATTTATGTATTTTGTTCATTCCGTGTTCTTATTTCAAATTTGTAGGTTTTAAACGTTTCTTTTTCTGAACACACGAAGTAGCTGAAGAAAGATATCTCAGAATTTCATCAAACTCGGTACACACGTAGTAATTGTGAAGGTGACTTGAATTTTAGGGTTTATCTTTAAAGCCGTGTTCGTATTTTCTAAATGGAGTCTATTTCATAGTATGTTTATGTTGGTCGCACTAGATACATAATGAATCATTATCAGGATTTCATTAAACTCAGTACACATTTGGCACTCAGTTATCGTGACGTGTGTATATATATAAGGTCATGCCGTATTCATATTACCGAAATGTCGACGATTTCAACATTTTTAGATCACGTGAGATATCTTAATAACCACTGATCAGAATTTCATCTAACTCGTTGCACATCTAGTTCTTAGTGATTCGACATGTATTTTATATATTTTGTTCATGACGAGTTTAAGTGTCGTAATAAACAGTATACCTAAAGAACATTTTTTATAATTTCACTAAATTCGTTACTAATATAGTACTTAGTAATATGAGTAATGTCATTAATTTAGTGTTCGTGACGTAAAAATTACAGCTATTTAAATAAGTTTTGATTACACATTATACTTGAAGAATGATTTTTCAAATTCCATCCAACTTGGTTCACATTTAGTAGAGAGTGAGATAAAATTACTTTAATGTATTTTGTTCATGCTGTGTTCATGTTTACACAAAGGCGGCCTTTGAAAATATCTTTACCTCAAGACATATCTAAATTAGCCGTATGCTGTGTTCATGTTTACACAGAGGTGACCTTTGGAAATCTCTTTACCTCAAGACATATCTAAGTGAGCCATATGCTGTGTTCATATTACACAGAGGTGACCTTTGAAAATAGCTTTACCTCAAAACATATCAAAGTAAGCCATTTGATGTGTTCATGTTACACAGGGGCGTCCTTTGAAAATATCTTTACCTCAAGACATATCTAAGTGAGCCATATGCTGTGTTCATATTTACACAGAGGCGACCTTTGAAAATCTCTTTACCTCAAGACACTTCTAAATGAGCCATATTCTGTGTTCCTGTTTACACAGAGGCGACCTTTGAAAATATCTTTACCTCAAGACATACCTAAATGAGCCATATGCTGTGTTCATGTTACACAGAGGCGGCCTTTGAAGATTTTTTTACCTCAAGACATATCTAAATGAGCCATATGCTGTGTTCAAGTTTACATAGAGGCAACCTTTGAAAATCTCTTTACCTCAAAACACATCTAAATTAGCCATATGCTGCGTTCATGTTACACAGAGGCGACCTTTGAAAATAGCTTTGCCTCAAAACATAACAAAGTGAACCATATGCTGTGTTCATGTTTACACAAAGGCGGCCTTTGAAAATATCTTTACCTCAAGACATACCTAAATGAGCCGTATGCTGTGTTCATGTTTACACAAAGGCGGCCTTTGAAAATCTCTTTACCTTAAGACATATCTAAGTGAACCATATGCTGTGTTCATGTTACACAGAGGCGGCCTTTGAAAATATCTTTACCTCAAGACATATCTAAATGAGCCATATGCTGTGTTCATGTTTACACAGAGATGGCCTTTGAAACCTCTTTAGCTTTACCTGAAGGCATATCTAAGTGAGCCATATGCTGTGTTCATATTTACCCGGATACGGCCTTTGAAAATCTCTTTGCCTCAAGGTACATCTAAGTGGGCCATTTATAAGAATTTAATCTAAATTGATACAAATGTTCTACCTAATACAGTTACTTCAGTTTTATGTATTTTCTTAATATCGTATAAAATATAAACATAAATGGATTATTCAACATATCCTACGACCACTTCTAAAGTTTCTTCATACTGTGTTCACATTTTGTACTACGTAAGGTAACGTGAATTTAAAGTTGTTGGTTCACGTTGCGTTTTGTAATATATCCTCCTATTTTAAAGATTTAACTACATGAATACATAAACTTTACATGTATTTTAAGAACTACAGGGCCGATAGAAAGTAAATTTAATATTAATTATCTTTATTGTCCAAACTTCGATTTCGTTAGTCTCTATTGTTGTATGATCTTTGAAAGAACTATACAATGGGAGTGCATGACTGGATTTATTTGCTTGGACATACTCCATTGCGAAATAAATGAATGTCAAATGAAAACTATCTTTGTATTTTGTTTCGTCTCATCGTTGTGTCGCATGTCAACTTAGGTTTCTTTTATTATATTTTTGTTATTTCTTTTATTTTCTGTTTTGTTCCTTGTTTTATCTGACCAGATTCCAGTTTTGGATTTCATGTTGTGTATGTATCCTGATGACTAAATCATACTCTGCTTATTTATGTTTTCTTGTCTTATCTTTAGTTTTCTTTTGACAGTCATTTATTTCGCAATGGAGTATGTCCAAGCAAGTAAATCCAGTCTATTGTTGTAGTTCCACCAGTCCACCAAGTTAGAAGAGAGCACGATGATAAACTAAAATATTATTGTATATTTCTAGTTGAACGGGACAAATTTTAACATTTAGGACTAATTTGCACCCTAGTTGAGAAAAGTAGGCTTATTAGCTATCTAGTAACTCTTGTTTAATATTTGCTTTCACAAGTCATTAAAATGTGAATTTTAGTAGTAGCATCTGTGGTATCCTTATATGTGTACCAGTATTTCAAATGTATTAAATTTTGAAGAGCATAATTTGACAAATTTAAAACCTTTTATTTTATTGGAATATGTTACGGATTGATATTTTTAGTGTAAATGTAATTATTGAATAATATTTCTGCGTTTATAATTGTGGATAGCAATGTTCAATTTCATTACAGACCATGTAACTTCTTGCAGTCATGTTTTATCATCATTTTAGTACTCAGTAATGATGTTCGAAATGACAGTAACCTCCTTATAGGTGTATGGATATGAAACAATTAATTAAGTAGTTTTGTGATAATGCTATTAACATTGTGACAAATTGAGGTAATATACAGGTAACATTGCCTGAATCAATTCTGCATGTTCCTGGCAAATCACCGCATACATGTTGTAGCAGTCTAGTCATGTGCTCTCAAAGTGATGTCAACTTGCATGTAACACGAAGAAAACATGCTGACGACGTGCAAACAACGTGCTCGTAACGGTCAGACCACGTACCGTCAACGTTCTGACGTGATGTGCAGGCAACGTGCTGGCAATGGTCAGACCATGTACCGTCAACGTTCTGACATGATGTGCAGGCAACGTGCTGGCAACGGTCAGATCACGTACCGTCAACGTTCTGACGTGATGTGGAGGCAACGTGCTGGCAACGGTCAGATCACGTACCGTCAACGTTCTGACGTGACGTGCAGGCAACGTGCTGGCAACGGTCAGATCACGTACCGTCAACGTTCTGACGTGATGTGCAGGCAACGTGCTGGCAACGGTCAGATCACGTACCGTCAACATTCTGACGTGATGTGCAGGCAACGTGCTGGCAACTGTCAGATCACGTACAGTCAACGTTCTGACGTGAAGTGCAGGCAACGTGCTGGTAACGGTCAGATCATGTACCGTCAACGTTCTGACATGAAGTGCAGGCAACGTGCTGGTAACGGTCAGACCACGTACCATCAACGTTCTGACGTGATGTGCAGGCAACGTGCTGGCAACGGACCACGTACCGTCAATGTGCTGACGTGACGTGCAGGCAACGTTTCCCTAAAGACACCTTCACGAAACGTTCACGCATTGCCTACACCAATTATTCGCATCATCTAAGCATGTTGTGGCAAAGTTGCAATTTTACTTTGTGACGTGCGGACAGTTTACCTGAAAAGTGCATGTTGTTCTTTACTGTTTGTTCCTCAAAAGTATTTATAATTTGATGCAACACCTGACTCACTAGTAACTCAAGACAAGATTTTATCAAATTGTGTGAAAGCTGTTGAAGTGCCGAGATTTGGTGCTCGTTGTTTGATGTCTTATGTGTTACTTTTAATTTAACTATGCCAGGTGAAGGTAGAAAAAATTATTTAAAGACTTCACGTTCTAAATTCTTTGATATTAGACTAAGTTAAATCACGTGTTTAATTTTTTTTAATGATATTTATTAATGTAAAATAAATTATATGGATTTGAGTAAGGTGGTCATTCGGTAAATATTTTTCTTTGGAAATCAGTAAGTCTAATAAATTTTTAATAATTAAAAATTAGTATTTTCTCGTTTTTTGAGAAGAGTTTTCCTAACTCATAGTGAATTGTGCGGTAAAGCTACCAATGTCAACAGATATTTACCTAAAAACACCTACAGTGAAATAGTTTTAATACTCTTTGTTATGTTAATCAGATACTAGCAATTTTAAGGAGTATGTCTTATTAGATGTCTGTGTTATGCCTAACAATTATTCACATAAAAGTGAGCATTTTTAAAAATAACCCTACAAAAAAACCCTTACTTACTAAATCTGCTGTTTCTGGCCTATTAGAGTGCAAATTTGCAAGTAGTAATAAATTAAAACTGTGAAGATGTTACAATATTAACTAGAGAAAGCTGGCAGAAAGTGAGTACAACAGCGCATCCTACTTAAAATTACTATAGGGGTTCGGGATAAAGTGAGCAATCATAAAAGCCCTGCTAAAGTTCTATTTTCAGCCAATTCGTATATTTCCGCGCGTAACGGCAAACTACGGGACTTGTCCAATCTCTCTGGACACGTCACTTGATGTTTGCGTGTGTAAGATAAATTGTGCTCTCGGTAGGAGCCCATAATGTTTGACAAGGAAAATTTGTAAATTGTATAAAATACAAGTATGTCGATTTCTGTTGACTTTATTTCAGTAGTGATGTATTTAAATAGCAAACTATACGGAACTATATTGCGTAACTTCGCTACCAACCATACAAACAGTAAGACAACAATATTTAATGTTGGATTATATGAAGTAACGGCTGGTAACATTTTTCAAATGTTAAAATTTTAGTGCTCACTTTATCCCGAACGACCTATACAAACAAAAGTATTAAAACATTCTACAGTATGAATGCAAACAGAACACATAAAACTCTAACAAAATGTCTATAATATAACTTCGTTTATATGAGTACAAAGTCGCAGAGCACTTAGAAATTAACTCATTATAATTTAAATTTAAGTGGAATTACTTACTAAATCTACTGATTCCGGTCTATTAGAGTGCAAATTTGCAACCAGTAATAAAATAAAATTTCTAACTTTCAGTTGGTTTAACTTGTATGGGAAATGTTTAAAGGTATAGGATAGGTGCATGGAAATAATAAAAAGTGTTAAACTGCACATAATGCCTGGTAGAGTGGCCACTGTAATCACGAGCTTGATGAAACATGTCCTGGCATCTAAACTGATAGCTACAACTGCATTCGTGAGACATTTATAAGGATTTTATAAGTTCACGTACTCTTTCAAAACTCCCGCTACATAATGCATATTTCATGCTGCAACTTAATAAGGGAGAGAATGAAAATAAAAGCTTTGATTTAATTATAGTACTGAATTGACCTATTATCAATATCCTGGTATGAAACGATGTCGTATAACCAAACTGTTCATTTATTGGCAAAATAATTTTTGAGTTATTTTACGATCTCGACGGGAAAATCACTTCCAATTTAGTTCCGTATACTTCGACAATATAAGTACCGGAATTTAGCTTCTTAAATACCATAATTAAGAACTACATTAATTGCAATGCTTTCTTTTTGTATTTTCCTTTAAAAATGTTCTAGCGAGCACAATAACTTATATAAATTTGAAATACACACTAGGCACCATAAAATATATTAATAAACTAAATGGGCACTATGGCACCACTTAAAAGTATAGAACATCCCATGCACAAATCCCGTTTAAAGTGAGCAAGCATATTGCAGTAGTAGTTGAAGGAGCAAAGGATTGCAATAAGAGATAGAAACTAGATCCTATATTAGACTTTAATAAGAACTGAGCTAAGTTGTTGGCGGAGGCATTGTAGCGGGTGTAAATGTTGTTGCAGATGCAGGAGGCGGTACTGTGGTGATGGTCATGGAAGAGCCGTGGACAGAGGGCGCCAGAACGCCAGGTCTACTGAGACTGTCAGTCGACATGGCACCACTCATAGAAGACAACACGCCCTCCATCACCCAGCTCGCCGTCAAGCAGAAGAGCTAAGCACCCTGCTCACAAGACTGTCTCTCTCCAATGTAAAACTGACTGTACCAAATGACTGCCAAAGATTTCGCCCTTTACTCACCATATTCTCATAAGTGTAACTTACAGTGATAAAGAGTGAGCAAGGTATTTCACTAACGTTTTGCTAAAGTAACAGTATTTTTCGGAAAGTAATTTTGTAAATGGCAATCATCCACTCTGACGACAAATTCTAATATTTCGCCGATGCTCTCTTTAGAACAAAGAGGAAATATCAAGTTCAATTTCAAATTTATGTTTGTATAGTTTTATTGTCCGTTAGTAGTTTGTTTTTGTGTCAACGAATTTCCCTTAAGTGTATAGTTTATGAAAAGATATTTTTACATTTTCTCATAACGCAATTATTCTTACAGTTTTTTTTATTATTGTTCACCTGCACCAGCACAACAATTAATTTCTAGTTTATCTGGTAGATCATACTTGTCAAGTCAGTTTCAAGAGTAAGTTAATTAGCTTGTAATAGACCAAATTTTTT
The DNA here is from genome assembly GCA_003012365.1 of Medauroidea extradentata. NCBI lineage: Eukaryota > Metazoa > Arthropoda > Insecta > Phasmatodea > Phasmatidae > Medauroidea > Medauroidea extradentata. Next base: position 88,206 of record PNEQ01016926.1, read on the forward strand.
TTAAAATTAGCTATCACAAGCGATATTTATATAAAATGTTAGTTGCCTATCTTAACTTTTTTTCCAATACTTCTCATAACCTTAATGAAACAAATAATATTACCAAATTCACTCTAAAAGATTAAAAATTATATTTAATTAATATATACCTATATTTCAGTATAGCCTTTCTGAGAAATATATATTGCCTGAAATGCTGTATTCAGTTTTTCATTTGCTAGTACATTGAATAATTTGCAAGCGATATTTTGTTCTGTGATGTGCAATCTCTGTAGGTAGACTTCTCACAGCATGCCTGTATACTAAAACTGGTAATTATTACCACTTAAATTACGAATCAGGTCAAAAGATTTAGAACTCATACACTGAATGCCATTACCAATACGCAATACCTAATTTTAAGTAATATACTACAGTTGAGGAGAGACCTAGATAGGTACTTTATGATGAACACAGCGGATCCGACACAATTTTCCCTATTCCATGTTTACTTTCCATTATAATTTCAAGACTTTTGGGATTAATCATTGCCCTAATGAATTATTTAATGCAACCGGAATATGATAAGCTTACGTCGTTATCTCGACCATGAAAATTCGTTGTTAGACTATAGGAAGTTAAGTTTGCTCTGGGACTGCAACATCTTCAGAGTTAGCAATTATTCTTATTTTGTTGAGTACAACACATTGTCCATAACAGCACAGGCCCACACAGAGCACTTTATTTAGACGGGGGGAGAGGGGGAGGCGAGGTCTCAAAAGTAAAAGTTTATAAAACTTCGTTCAAATTTTAGTTATACGTTACTAAACTAGGCTTTACTTTCATGTTTTGTTATACGTAACACTGAACAACACCAACAATCATGGACTCTTAAATCAACCATATAAATGTAAACCTTTATAGATTTATATAAAAATGTATGTACAGGTTCAAACATTTCTGATTGGAGGGAGAGGCTTTGGCCAGGTAGGCACCCCCTCCTCCTGCGTGAGGCCCTGTTCCTAGCACTCATCAAATTCACATTCACAGATTCCTGTAATCTGAGTAAAGGCAACAATACATGTCTCCAAATCCTGTCGGATGTTCAAAAATGTCCACGCTTACAAATTTCGTGTCATTACTTTGACTTGTCATTGGACTCTAACTGGTAGATAGTACCTTCATTGGTCGGACTTTATCACCAACAATAAGTCCAGTCCAACATTCATTTTCCGGGGAATACCAGGTGGTTGTAGCGATTTGGAATAGACCACAGCATAGCTAGGACTCCGTTCGCTAGATCAAGTGTCATTACAAGTACTTTTTTCAGGTTTTTAAGGAAACTTCTGTCCATCCGCTTCCAGTGGTTACAGATCCCATACTACAGTGGTCATAAATTGTTACCTGATGAAGGTCTGGCGTCGCAAGGTTTTCCAAACAGTCTCGAGATCTGGGTGCTGCCAGATTTAGTATAAGATGAAGGTCTCATTGATGACCACAGTATAAACTTACTTAAATAATATATTTTAGTACCAACATCGAAATAGAGTTTTCTATAAAAACTCTTATTCTTAATCTTCTGCATACGCATATAATTCTTTGAGTATAGAAAACCTTACTGTGTTTCCCGTTTTGTATAAGAGAGTTAAATAAGTAACTTTTCTATAATATTGTACTTATAATAATCAGTTAATCATGGAATTCTTCCCGTCATCCCTCTACGCTTCACATGAACCACTGTCACAGACACCAATATTCCTTGAGAACATTCTTTAGTTCTCTCCACAGTCTATATGTACTCGCAGGCAACTGACCCAACACCTGCAATTTCCTTATGCCTACCAGCACTTCACTGACATACTCCACGACTTAAGCCGTTAAGCTTTCAGTTACATAACACGACAGTCACCGACTATGAACTTCATACTCTTTGCATTAGTCTCCTGACATGACAGTTCACTGACTTATTTGGAGCAGCTCGTCACAGGAAACCACTGGAGTGGTATGCCAATTCTTGCAGCACTTTGCTGCTTCATCTTTTTAATTTCTCGCACATTAATTTATAATCTTCCTCTTATTCGTGGCCCAGAGACAAGGAATGTGCAGAAACTTCCAATATAACATAATAGTATGGTAACTATAAGTTTGTTGTGCCACCAAGTCAACCGAGAGTTGTGCACACAGTCGCTACCTCTGACCATCTTGGCCGTCAGGAAGAAGGTGAGTACTGTCTGACATTGGGGATGAGTTCTTCAATATCCCATCAAATGCACAACTTTATTGACGCTTGATAGAACAAGTTTTCTGTGCTTCAGTCCATGCTGCATGACCCCTTATTCGCAAAAATATTTTCTGATAAGGTTTATTAATACACAAAACCGTTTAACAATAATTCAAGATGTATACTTTTGTGTTATTTTATACTTGGATCAAAGTGGGATGTACATAGGTGAGTGTAGTATTATATCATACTTAAACATTAATATAGACATCGTTTCATCAGTTTGTCATTCTGTTGGTGTTCAGGTGTGTACACAATCCAAAAAAAAAAAAAACTCGTCATAATGTTAACAAAAAACACAACTCTGATCTGTAAGACAACCTTAAAATATTCGTTGTAAGACAATATCTGAATCACAGGCTTTGTAGATAGTCTAGTCTCCCGTAACAGCGCGCATCTTTGTCACTACCGGTTATCACTTTAGCATTTTAACTGTAGGCTACTTTGAGACCTCTTCAATTGTAAATCTAAAATTTAATGGTTTGTTAGTCAAATCTCCCACTATAGATTCGTAGATCAGTGTTATATAGTCATTGAGCTAAGTAAGCCAGGTATATTACTACATGCTGCCATGAGACCCTCATTGGTTACATAGAACCTGGCCCATTAGACCTAAACTCTAGCAGGCGAATATGGTCTGAATATATGTTTGCAGGCACTCCCTATTCGAGATTAATCTAAACAGTGTTAATACAAGTTGCATCTGGGGCAAAGCTCTCTAATAGCTTGCATATAGTAGTTATACCAAAATGTTGAACACTATTTACATGCTACTTTGCATACAACATTATTATTGCCTAAGAGAGCATGTGTTTAGAAATAATCTTCAATAACAACTTGCATCATTTAATACCGCATTAATAACTTTTTCTGAACCATACAGTGATTGCATCGTTCATTGTCCGGTTATGTTGTTGATGCTCACTGGGTTGTCATTGCGACAATATTGTGTCATCTCACGAACGAAAATGCACACTTAATTGATTAAGTTTACTTATAAAATGTTTTGATTATTCTGGATGGGTGAGTGAGTGAATAATTTTGATCACGACTTAACGAGTTTTTCAGCGCTGGTGTACGGAGGAATGCGGTGGAAATAGAGTACCGCCAAAATGAAGTGTCGGAGGAAACGGAATATCCCCGAGAAAACACGCTGATAAATGCCATCGTCCGGGACGATTCTCAGTGCTGAATTTTCGGGGTGACCATGCAGGGATTCGAACCCGTATCGCTTAGGTGGGATTCATCATTCTGGCAAACCTGCGAAATAATTATTTCGAAATATTCATAACCGTTAATATCTGGTAACAGAATTTCTAAGGTTGTAAAATGCTTCAATATGTATCACATCGACCAAAATTCCGATTTATCTTTTAAGCAGCTGAACTAAATTAGGTTACCAAATATACAGTCAAAGTTTCAGTATTAACTGGCTTGTGTACCCTGCATAAAATCGGATTTCTGTTCTGAATGTATCACGGTTTTGCGTTTTCAATTGTCAGATATCGGATTGTTCATGTTCACTAATTAAAACCCCTAAGATCATTTCAAACGTAAAAATCAGACAGTATACTGGCAATGACTTATCTTCCCAATTCACATATTGTCGTTGGCTTTCCAATTTATTGTGTTTTAAGATTTTTTCACACATAACGATTTTACGTCATGTGATGTTACATGACCTAAGAGTTCATAAATTTTAATACACTCATTTATCAGGTGGCCTTCGCTGTGCCTCTGTGTGATTATCTCACTTAACATGGAAACAATGTGTACTACTTTCTGTGTACATATACATGGAAAAATATTAGTAACGTATGCTGCCATAAATTATGTTATTTAATTGCGTGCTGGAAACAGAAGGCGTACATAAAATCAATAGGCGGATGCCTTAAGGGGCCTACCTACCTGCGCTCCAAACGCGATGCAGCGTGTTACGGCTATTCTTTATTTTTATGAAACTATTTAACGCAAATTATATTTGCAGATCTACTAAAAGAACGCACACTTCAAGCTATGTCGCTTTAATTTTATAAATTCGGCACGTTAATTACAAGCGTCATTTTTTGGCCCCTCAAAATGGCCAAAAATGAGTTTTCCAGCCTGCCGTATATGGCAAAATAACAACCAGATTCGAAAAACCCAACTATAGAAACACGCGTTAGAATTTGAACTATGCTGACCGTAAATAAAATATTGTGGTCACCGTTTAAATTCCCTTAGGAAAAAGGAGAATAGTAAAGCACTGCACGCCATCTGAGTGGCTTGCTTGGAGAGAGGCGATAATGTATTACATACGTCAGTTAGTGGCAGCCTTACCGCTCCAGACTCATACACACACAACCACGGCATATCTAGGGAGGCCCCTTAAACAGCTCATGTAAAGCAAACACAGCAAGTGAATTAATGTATCAAAACTCAAAAGGATAAATATAAATAAATGCAAACATAATGCAGAGCGAATAGTAAATGTATTATTAATTAAAATATTGGGCATTCGTAAACAAAAGAATTGGAGAAATCAAAAATAATACAAGTATACTGCATATAGCACTATATCACTTAAAAATAATCAGGAGGCCTAAATAAACCCTTTGAATAATGAAGTATCTGGAGCGCACCCCTGACAAGATAAATTAAATGAGTTTAACATGATGTCAGGTAGATAATCGATTAATAAATCAATTAAAATAATACAGTGCCTCATAAGTGTTGGATTAAAATTAAATAGGTTCTTAAATTATCACAGTTATAACAATAGATGATGAAGTGATGAGTGATGACGAAACATGACAGTTTTATTATAGTTTATTTAATTATGCCGAAGTTAGCCGAGAGTAGCGCAGAGCAGCTATTACGGGAAAGGAAACTTGTAGATACCGTACAGACTGCGACGTTGGAAACACACAGGTTTTCCAGGTATGGGTGATACGGGAAAAGGTGAGCTCTCAAAATATCCGCGGTGGCCGAGGAGTCAGACCTCTCGCTTCCCACCAACGCGATCCGGGTTCCATACCCGGCGGGGTCGGGTCAAGGATTTTCGCATGTGGGAATCGTGTTGGACGATGCCGCTGGTCGGCGGGTTTTCTCGGGGATCCCCCGTTTCCCCCCGAACCCATTCATTCCAGCGCTGCTTCATACTCACATCACATCACCCCTCACCAGCGCTAAAGACCTCGATGCTAAGCGCTGACCAAAAACCTCTTCACTTAACTTCACTACTTGACGTGAAAGACATAAAATTTACATGATACTTAAGTCCCGTAGACTAAGTGCTTCCCAAACACGGGAGCAATACGGGGATAAGTCATGTCTCTTGAAGATGAGGCGATAGTGTGTAGACTAACAAGCGGAGCGATGCGGAAGTCGCACGGATAACAACACTGTGAGAAGCACGGCTTTAAGCACATGCGGTGTTTCCTGTGGGTTGCATTAAGGGCTTGGTTCCTAGTTTCTACATGTTAGAGAATTATTATTTTTTAAAAACATAAACGGAGGCAGATATCTTAAAATCGCTCTGTAACTTTGTTGTAACTGGTTTCAACTATGTACTCTGATTTTGTCGACACAAATTACAGCAAGACGGCAGTGAATTAGTTAGTTAACGAAATTCCCTTTTATTTAATAAATTATCTAAAATCGTAATTACATTTGTCTGGAAAAATTACTTTACATAGTAAAATAAATTTGCAACCAAGTTACAGAGCAAGTTTACGATATCGGCTCTCGTCTGGGCTTGAAAAATGATTCTGTCAAAAGCCGAGAAACTTGGGGCCAATGCCCTTAAATGTGATAACTTCGTCGCAGTGGCGAGACGCTGGCTGTGGAGCAGCCTGGATATGGCCGCTTGTCTGGGCTCTGACACGTGAAATAAAATTTAGTACAGCAAGCAGTGAAAAATTGCTTGAAAATATGTAATTATGTAAATTACTAATAATGGTTAAAATCAATTAATAAATATCATTCATATTAAAATAATAAAATATATGCCGGAAAATACAAATAAAAATAACATAAAACTGAATAAACGGCACAAATGTGATAATTAAACGTTCTATAAACGAGAGGACATATGTATCAAGAAGTAATATTTATTTTACAGTGATGGTGAAAATTAAGAGTTATTGGAAATAGTTATTTATTTTGACAAAATGGTTTACATTCTCTTTTATACTGTAGTTATCATCGTCCCCTGACCAGCCTAAATAGAACAATATGCATGTATTTGTCGAGTATCTTAATAACGCGATTCTATACTTGACTTCATTCAGTCCTAGCCAACTGCATAATGTTCTTGTTTCCTCAAGATATTTCACTTCACCAGCGCGGACAAGAGCATGTGTGTGTCTTTATCTTACATCTTCGCTGTCTGTGCCCATTCTATGCGCTCAATTCAGTTTGAACATGACCAGCTTCTTAACTCCAACGAGGATAAATGTTGGGCCTTTGCCTCCATTTTTGTAGTATTCCTTCGAAATCACGCGCCTAGACAATGCAGACTGTTTCCGCCAACAGTAGTGCCCTACTCTGTCCCATTATCTGCGGTGCTTTCAAAGAAGTCCTCACCTGCCTGGTGCTTAATCTTTCTTACGCGAAACTGCTTTACTTGTTTTAAATACTCTTAAATAGGGGAACAAACTCCGCATGCGTGTTCCACACGAAAAACTATGACGAAAACACGTTTTGCACTTTTCACCTAAACATACCTGTGTCTATTACAGAAAATATGTGAAAATTACGTATTATGCAATATTACGGCGGCACCGCATTCGTACATTTAAAAACAAAGAAGTGCATAATTTTGTTAAGTTTTTCTTTGCGGATCGGAAACTGTGCCATACATGGCAAACAAAAATTAATGTCTTATGTTTCACCTTACATCTAATACTCTTTAATACTAAATGATACTTGCTGGTATCTACAGAATCAGAACATTTTTTTTTAACAAAAATACATTCATTTTTCTTACTCGAATACGGTGTCATGTACAGCAAAACACAAGATGACTCTCTGGTAAACTTGTACAGTAGATTACATTTTGTGGAATAAAACACAACATTTGGATATTTCCTTTTTTAGGTTTCAGTGGGGTTTCTACCTATCCCTTTTCATGTGGTAGGTTTCCATCCAAACCCGCCGTTTTTATGCACATAGTCATTTAAGAATGCTCCTCCTGTGTTTTGCACCAAATATACACAGCATAAGCAATAATGCGTTCATGTGTATTTTGTTGTGTTCCTTGAATTCTCGATGGTGTACTTTCAACGTTACCTACATGTTTCTAACTCACGATACCATAAGTAATCATTTGTTTCTGGAATTCTATCGCTGTAGCTACATTTGTGATTTGAAAGAATACGACGAGTCTTAGACTATTGCAACAAGAGGACATTTTTGTTAGACAGGTAACATTACTCACTAAATCATCTTCAGATGTTCGAAAATCCTGACGGTAAAAAAGTTGTATGCAATTAGAGGGTAGCCATCCCTGCTGTTTTCATAAGGGTGGACGTTATCAACCAGCATTTGCTGTTGGTTTGCAGATCCCAATAGCATTAAGCAATACTGAAAATATTGTATTCTGGTGTCAACTAGTTTCAGATATTTTGGGAAAATACTGTTTTGAAATTCGATGTTCGGAGCCCCATTACTCCCTTAATATCTCGTTTAGGTAAAAGTGCAAAACATGTTTTCGTCATAGTTTTTTTGTGTGGAACACGCATGTACAATTTGTAGAAACATCCTTTATATTCACCTATTTAAAAATGCTTCACAGTAATTGTCTACAGTGTAAATTTAGAAACATTTGGGTTCGCTAAAAATGTCTAAATAATTTTGTTTCAGATTGCTGTATCTATAAAAATACCAACCTAATTCGTAAACAAGAAATTCCTAAGCTTTCATTTCACTTTACGACACAATTCCTTAAATAGAATTGCAGGGTCATCGCTTAAAGACTTGTAGAAAAAATTCCACGAAAATAGAGCAAGCAAATTTAGAGTTCCGCACATAATGTCCGTATTATTCTTCAACCCTTTTCGGGTTTCGCCGTTACCCATATCGTTACCACATGTGTTGCCTCCAGCTGTTTTGAAAAACATTGCACTACGATTTCTATGAAGTTATCGCGGATACACCTAACGGATGAAGTGAGACTCATACTTGTCTAGCAATGAAGAGTTTCAGGCGCCTCGTACTGACAGCTCTGTTTCTCATAACATTCTTATTTCTATCTATATTTTGTCCATGAGGGTACCTGGATGTGTGTCGTGTCTTGCCTCGCTTGCATTATTATCGAGAATGGAATGTTCTTGCAGAATCTTCCCTGTATGCTGAGTTACGGCTTTACCACATAATCTATACGCTGATGGCCGTGACGTCACTAGAGTCAAGGCAGAAACATTCAGAAACTGGGTGAATTCCGTCAAAGTAGCAAGTAGTGGAAAACTGCAGTACTTAGGACTTTAACTATAATACACTAAGGGCTGGAAGAGAGACTTTTTTTTCTGTTTTATATGTAAAAGCCTTACGTTATGACATTTTGACTTCTAGTCGATATGTTCATCATATTAATTTAAGTCACAAATAAGAATACCCCCTACCATTGATGTTATTTCAATTTAATTGTAATTGCGTCTATATAATGTCTTAATCTATGTCATAATGAACGTGGGACCACATTGTCAGGCTGCTTTATTATTCGTCAGAGTAGCGTGGATAAACGAACTTTTGTCAATTTGTTCGTTATCACTCACATTCAGGCATTAAAACATTAGCATTAAAAGGAAATTGTGTTTTAAATACTTAACTACTTTAACTGTACTTTCAAATGTAGATTTATCTAAAAGCAACACAAAATTTTTCATGCATAAATATTAATTAACGTGCTAAAATCCATACGTATAGCTTTGTCAGCTGCGTATAAAGTTTATGAAGACTGTTTATACAACGAATAACGAGTAAATTATTAATGAACATGTTAATAAAGATAATTTATAAAATTTCCTTACCGAATATTTTTCACTATAACAAAGGACACAGCATTAACATTTCTATTTCAGTGTTTATTTATTTACTTGGACACCATTTTTATATGAATCTACAGATTGTTAAATGAAAACGTTACATAAATAATATTTAAGTTTATAGTTGGCCTGCGTTGCTGATATTTTCATAAAAAATTGTGTTATTGCAAGAGACCTTACTGACTGAACTGAACTTACATTAATAAAGATTATGTCACAACAAAATACTCGTGAAACATGTAATCCAGAAATAACTAGTCAACCTGTGCTCCATATAGACGTTTTGAGAACACGTCAACAGTTGCCTAGCCACGGAGATGTTGAGCTTGGTTTATATTTAACAGTGGTAGTAATTTTACGACGATTGCTCAGAGAGAGGGAGAGAGGGAGAGAGAGAGCATGAACTGATAGCTATAGTAGTGCATGTGGCGAAGACAAACTAGGCACTGCCACGAACCACTGACTTAAACACGAAGAAGTTTGCACACCAGAGTTTACCAACCTTTATATTTATATTGAAAACATTGTAAATTAGAATGTGGAGTCTGCAGGTGAAATGAACTTAAACGTGATAACAGTATTATTCAACTAAGTGTTACTGTTTCCCATACAATATCAAACATACAAGTCTCTGTGATGTTTTTAACATTTTGTTCCATATGCCTCTTTTTTATATAAAATACGCAGACTGTACAGACAACTTTTAAGAAAAACTTTGGAAATCATATGTTGTTATTCGTTTTATTTAGGAAATCCTTTTATAATTTAAAAATGTAAACCTCACATATGCATTAATTTTATGTTCATGTATTAGGATCTTGAAATTTATTTAACATGTACAGTGGATGAAATCTGAAGTGAAATGTTACCTTGTTCAAAGGCTACACAAATTGTATCACGAATAGTTTTCGTCATAATTATGTGTGATGCATAACATTTTTAACTGTAAATTCAGATATTCACTAAAATATATTTATTACTGTTTAAACTTACTCGTTCAATTACTTTATTAATTCATCTAGTTCTCTTTTTGAAGTACCTACTTCTCTACTGCATGTTATACATTAAATAGTGGTGAAATTAAAATTTCGATGTTATTCTATGGTTTGTTGCACAGGTGTTGAGGTTTTACAGGTTTATGTGGTTCAGATTTATGTGTTTCACTATACTGTTATTGATGTTTGTAATAAAAGATATTTATTGTGATACAATGTGTTGTTTTATTTTAATACTATAACTTAGTGACTTATTCATAACGTCCCAACATCGTACATGTACTGCGAAGCTAACAGACTGAAAGAAGAAGATTGGAGTTCTCAGACATCACACATAAACGTCATCTCATCTGCCTCACTGAAAATGCAAAACAACAATTGCACTACTGAATAAAAAATTCACATATATTCGTATTTGATAGAAGCATTAAACTTATTGACTTAAGTGACGTTGACACGCATCTTGCCACGTCAAAGGTAAATAATACATATTACAGTAACTGTGCTGAGTACCTTTTTAGTATACCTTATTGAAAATCTCCAACAAAATGTATTCGCGATTTAAATTGTATAATATAAGTACAAAATTGTACGAAAATCATATTCTAAACTTTTATTTTATGACTCTGTACACAAAAATTATTTTATTATCTGTGTGTGCAAGAGTGATTAAATATCTAAAATGTATCCGTTATAAAATTCAAACTTACGTATAATTTTTATAAATAAAAATTGAAACTATTTAGAACTTCAGAAGGTTTGCCATGAGATCTGAGTCGTGAGCGAGCACCACCCATAAACTATTACAATGTGTGTGTATGTGTATGTGTGTGCGTGTATGCGTAGTAGTGGTCATATACAAATATGCGTACTCTTACCGATAACAAAATTTTTCCTCAGTGCACTTGTCTGATTAGTAGTTGTTCGCTCAATAAAATTTCACACGTACATAAGGCTCGGGTCATATGCATACGAAACAACGCACGTCTCCCAGAGATATAATGACGAATATTCCTGCCCACAGATGTACTTTTGTCTCAAACCCGTTGATGGGCGGCCAGCGTATCAGTGACTTGAAGACTCTAGAACATTATATAACTCGATTATTCTTGTTTTTGAATGGCGTGGAAGGTTAGTATAAAATATTTTACTGAAAACTTCATATCCTGTCACAAAACGTACTGTGTTTATTAGTTTAGTAATTGACACCTTGTTATCGGTCGTTACTTGGGCTACAATTTACCATGGCACCGATACTCTATACTCTGGATGGAATGTAAAGTACGTTGTGTTTCAAACCCATAATTACTCGCTGACTCTTTTACAGAATATTTCAAACTACTTTATTAAAAACACAATTACTGTTACTATATTCAACTAGATACAAAAATCATCATTAAATACGAAACTGGCTGTGTCATTACTTTCCTAGACGATATTACGCTTTAAATCATTTGTGGTTTGGGTAAAATAAAAATTTTAAAAAATACGATGCAAGTTGATGAATCCTGAGAAATTATACCATGATTTTTTTCCTTTACTTGAATCTGAAAAACAGGAAATAAACGTATCGTCCTACGTGGTCACTGTGCGGATGTCCTATAAGTAAAGATATTTATACAGTCAGTTGAGGCCCTAGGTTCTGACAGTTTTCCGCACTTTCAAGAAATGACGCGCAGAGTATAAATTTCAACTATTTGTTAGAGTGATTCATCACGTGCTAAAGTTGAATGTTTGCTATGCTTCAATGTAGCATTTCTGCATCTAGCGTTCTTTTGTCGTCAATTGTGTGTTCTTATTTGATTGGACCACTGGTATCCCACTGCTAAACGTTTGTCATTCGTCGGCAAACACTTCAACAGTGTGAAATATTACCCGTATTATCTCACTAGGTGGATCGTGCTACCGTGTTTTTGTGATTATTTCAGCACCAAATATTTTCACGATTTCTCATCCTAACTATAAATTACTCAAAAATTGCGTTAGAAAATTCAGAAAACTATACACTGAATGAGGTTTTAAAGCCAGTAAGAATTATGTGGTGTGAATGTATGTGTGTATTCCGAATGAGACTGAAATACAAATACATATATTGTAATCTTCTTCGTACTAATTAAGGAAGAAAGAAAGTTGCTGCCTGTAAAGTACTTTGCCTGACTGTACAACGTGTAGACCTATTTAATAACTATTACAAATCCTTTAAAAAAATTTATAAAACACCGCTATTACAAATGTATGTTAAATAATAATTTTGTAATTCTGAAACATTGCAAAATAATTTCCTAGAATTCGATTTTTGAAACTAAAAAATAAAATATTCTTATAGTTGGCAAAACAAAATACGTACTTCCATTTAAGATGTTCTGAAAGCATGAATGTAAAAAAAATTAGAGCTGCATTTCCGTAGAAATTTTACTAGTTTGTGTGTAAGAAAATACCAGTATTCTTTATAAATATTAATAACATTTATTTTATACGTATACTGCATACATAGAGGTATCTAACGAAACACATATTTATATAATCAAATTTGAAAGTCACAGTACGCAAAAATATTAACATTTTCTTACCTACAACTATATTAATTCATAGCTGAAGTAAATAGTATACGTATGTCGAAAAAACACAACAATTTTATCAATTATAGTCCCCATTTGAATCAAATTGGTGAGGCATATGTAACTAAATGCAAGTTTACTTCGCGATGTAAAAATTCCGACAATGCAGCGATTGTATGTGTCGCTGATTAAACATTTTTTTCGATGATCGCATTACAATCCTCGATTAAAATATAAAGTTTGTCTTACAAAGCCACTATTATCTTAACAATACACACTGCTTCAGAACAGTTTTAATAACAATGCACTTTTTCGTTAATTTTACTATAGTTTTGCATGAATGCTTCTTTGTAGTGGTCCATATTTAAAAGGATATTTTCTTTGTCGTAGCTTAATTCGATATGTGCCAAGAAAGTTGTTTTAGTGTTTTCTCGTTGTACAATCAACAGGCTATATAATATGTCAATTCTGCAAATGTTCGTCATAAAACAGCGCATATAGCCAAGGAATGCCAAACTCGAAAAGTGAACAATACATGCATTTAAAGGATTATATAAAATTCATGGAGCACATCAGTGCATTAAAAAATTCGCTGTTATAACGGACAATTTTTCTTCATAATACGTGACTAATGAAAAGAAGTTACCAGCATAACTGATAAACCTACATTCCTCAAATTGGGTGCAAATTAGCCCTAAAAGTTAAATCTTTTATGTAATCTACAAATATTAAATGACAATACGACGTGTGATACACGATATATACTAAAGATAAGTCAGCTTGCTAAGTAACAAGCGAGTAACTAGTTTAATAAATTTGGGAAAATTTTTTTCTGAGATGTCTCTGTATCATAAAGATTTAAATAATTAACCGCCGTTTTCAAAATTATACAGAATGATGAACGAAATATAGAAACGTCAAGTCAGGATTGTATGCAGTATGTGTGTACCAATTTTTATGAAATGCTGAAAAAAAAATATCCTAAAAGATGTATTACTATGTTAAAAATATAAAGATGACCGTCATTTTGAAAATATGAATACGGGATGAACGAAATACACAAAAGTGAAGTCATCCTTGTATTTAGTATATGTGTACCAAGTTTGACGAAATTCTGAAAAGTACTTCCTAACATATGTGATACTATGCTAAAAATATAAAAATGGCCGCCCTGTTCAAAATATGAACACAGGATGAACAATATACACATAGGTCCTGTCACGTTTGTTTTAAGTGTATGTGTACCAATTTCGGTGATCTTCCGAAAAATATTTCCTAACATGCGTAATACTATGCTAAACATTTAAAATTTGCCGCCATTTTTCAAAATATACCCACAGGATGAACTAAATACACAATATTCAAGTCAGCTACGTATGTAGTATATGTGTACCAAGTTCGGTGAAATTCTTAAATATATTTCCTAAGACATGTGATACTATGATAAAAATATATAAATAGCCACCATTTTGAAAATATGCACACGGGCTGAACAAAATGCATAAAAGTTAAGTCATATTTGTATGTAGTTTATGTGTACTAAGTTTGATGAAATTCTAACGTAATGTTCCCTAGGTTTCTAGATTGATCGAAAAAATGTTAAAATGGTCGCCATTTTGAAAATATGAACAGAGCATAATTGAAAAAGTTTTAAGCGGGGCATACACAGTTCACAGATAGAAAGATGATCTCATAAGCTACTTTCTCCTTCGGAAAGGTCTGTAACATACTGAAACATCTGAGAAGCGTCTTGCGCCTGTAAAATATACTAACGTAACTTAAACCACTGTTAATATAATTTAAAAGTTTTTACATTACTTTTCCAATAATTGCATTAAAATAGGAAGACTAGTTACAAAAATTTGCCGTTAACGTAATGTAAACTCTAATCAGCGGGGTTTTTATTACACGCCATGCATTAAGGTACTTGACAAGGGGAAAAATACGTCATTTAAAAATATGTGAACAATTTCGTTGGAATAATTATTTTATCGATGCTTGCGCTAATTTATGTGCCACGGTAATACCGACAGAACAAATTTGCAATTTACTTACTCATATTTAAGAAATAAATGTCTTCGACACATACGATAAAACAAGAAGATTTTATGCAAACTGGTGTTTGTAGTATTAACTACGTCTAGTTTTAAATAAATAAATTTGCTAATAAGAGTTCTAATTAATTAACTGTACGCGGAAAACTAACGTTGCAAGTGATTTAATACATTTTTCTTAATAATTTAACCGTAATTTTGTACAAACTCTTTATAAAATTTGTCTAGTCGTGTAGGAACAAGTCCAATGACTGGCTGTTGCAAACTATACACACGTACATTATATTACTTGCATTCTTTAACCGTAATCAGTTTCTTATAAGTTTGATCTTTACCGGTTAAAACAAATAATTAAAATGGGAATAGTCATCGATTAAATAGCCTAACATTTCAAGTATAAGCCTAGTAATTTACATTACGATTTCAATTTAAGATATATTATAGAAATATTCAAGCAAAAACTCATGAACGTACTTTAGGCAAAATAACAACCCCCAACCCCGATTAGCATTCTTTGTTTTCGGAGCAAATTTTACCAATAATAGGTCAGGTTTTTTCCTAAGTTTGACGGTATTACATAAAATTTAAAAAAGCGTTGTGTAGGAAGAACTAAAGGATCAACATTCACTGTTGTGTCTATACAATCATTAAAAAAGGGTGATAATTTTGATTAAAAAGATAAAAACTACGAAATTCGGATAATCATTTAAGGCATAAATGAATCTAATAACGTAATTTAATACGACACAAAATTACGTAGAAATGTATAAAATTAGACTACTATTCTCACACATTATGGATGATATTTACCTGTACAGCGAATCCTTCAAATTCAATGCTAAGGTGAAGTTATTTCTGGTGTCCTGTGTTGAAATCACTTTCAAAGTAAATTTTATAATGTTTTTATTATTCTACTTAAATTACTTAAAGGCGTGGGAAGAGTCACACTGCAATGCTTAAATAAAATGTAAAAATAAAACTACACTGCAAATTTGACTCGGCTATCGTAGATATAAAATCTACGAAGTATATTTAGACAGTTTTTTCAAACTCTAATACATTTGTTGATTTATTTTTATGTTTTAAAATAGCATTTTTCGCTCGTAATATTGATTCTTCATGCCATTCTAACTAGCACTTTAAATTAACTAAATAGACACTTAATCCAATACAGAATACTATCATATAAAGTATTTGGAAAGTAAGTAGTTAAAATTTATCATATAATCGACCTTAAAAAATCAAAATACTAATTTACTAAATGTTTATTTATTCTTCAAAACATATAAGAAATTTGAAGAAAAGAAGAATAACCGTTTTGCTTTTAGCTTGAGATTTTAGATAGCAAAATTTAGTGTATAGTTGATTACAAGGATTGTAGTTATTATGTTTTCAAAAATATCCCAGAGGTATGTTTAAATATACGCATACTATACACGCTTACACTCACGCTCATACACACATACACACACATACACACGTCCTGGCAAGTCTTTAATCGTTTACTTAAAAAAAACATTTTTGACACCAATTTTCCATATGTTATGTATTTTTAACAAGAAGTTTTAGTCACATTTTAATTTATGTACATTAAATTACCTTGCATAACGTTACATATTCAAACATCTACACATACAAAAATGAATGTAGGCCTTCTGTATGTAACATATGCGTTTCTATGCCATTAAATCTATTACGAAGAAACTATAGTGCGTTTCACCTGCGAATGTTAAAAAAAAAAAAATTGCGCAGGTCTATGTGGGAAGGAGGCAAAAAGGGGCAAGGGGAGCAGAACAGCGTACTGAAAAATTTAGTGAAATTTGCGTCTGAATCGGTCATTAATGACACTTAGCATCATTTTGCACTATTTAGAATTTTCATTAAAAAAATTTTAATTCTTTTCTAAATTAAAAAAAAATACATTAATTAATCACTTTTAATATTATTATCATAACTAATATAATTTCTTGAATAAAATTTAATTGTTAATTATTTGCATTTTTGTAATTTGGAAAAAAAAAATATTTGTTTAAAAGATATTAAAAAAAGAAATACGTATTTTTATAAATTAAGATAATTTGGAGTATATACTTAGACTTCACGTTTTCACAACGCAGGTGTTCATTAAATTGAAAACCACGCAAATGAAGTCCCGATCAATAGCAAGGTAGTAGTTTAAAGTCTGACACTTGCAGGCTAGGATACACGAAGTAATGCTGTGATTTTCGTATTTTCACTCGTTTGGAACATACAACTATCTACATCAATTTGATGCAATGCATTTTTACGCAAAAATAAACCATTAAAATTATTTATAATAAGTTAACTAACTTCTTGATAAATTTTCTGTACATTTAAAGTTTTCGTGTCTATTTTTATTCTATTACTAAAATAATAAGACACTGGAACATGTTTTAAATTTTGAAAAAGGACTTCCATAGACAGCAAATATTTTCTTAACATTAGTAACGCATTGGGTGGGGGAGGGGAGCGGAAAGGAAAAGTTTTTTTTTGTGGTAATACTAAACCATAGCTTGATAAATGGAGGAAATTTACAAAATCGCCTGAAAAAATTAAGTTATAGGCTGTTCACTATAAACTGAGCACTCAGCAGGTCTTGTAATTAATTAAAAATATGTTTTATTGAACCACTAGATGTTAACTTTTTAGAGTGCTGAAATGTTTACGCTGGTTTTTAGTTACATGGAAGTTTCCATATTGAAAATAGTAAATATGGCTGCAAAACAGCTGAAAGAAAACTTAACGCAGTGTTCACTTTATCGTGAACGGTCTATATCAATATAAAGTGGAATAATGGTATAAATGAGAGTTAGATTCGTTCTTACTTAAATTATATAAATGATAAAACGTATTTCGTCTGTGCTCTCAACCAATGTAACTTAATCGTTTGTGTAGGCCTTAAAACAATAATTGGTATGTGAAACGTGCATATGCATCATATAATCGTAAATGTACTAGTTTTGTGATATCCTGTCAACAGGGAGAACTAAGTCTATAAGAAACATTGTAAATCATATTAGTTTTGTCCCACTTACGCACAGTAGGTCAAATAAACTCTGTGTAGCACAATTTAGAAAAAATGTTCCAGACCATTATATCTACAACGTATATTATAACACAAACGACATTCGTAGTACCATACAAACTGTTTGAAAATAATGAGATAGATAACATTGGTGAGTGTAACGTTTATTTAGGTGACAAGATAATCACTTTCATTCCTGTTATTAGTAAAGATTGATAGTTAGTGGACGTTAGCTTTCTCTTGACGTTTGGGGCACGAGAACGGGAAGGCGATAAGTCTAATATATCACGTCCGTCAAACACCTCATCGCCTCTAGGCGCGAAGACCTAAACTAGCCTGCAGTGTTCTCGTAGAATGTATTTTTCAATGAGACTTCAAGCAATGAAAAGCTCGCGCACCGAAAGTACTTCAATACTAACACGTCAGAAATCGAAAAGTATTCAATCTATTGACTTCAAAAATTTTACAGAATATCTATGAACTGTCCTGCCAATGATGCCGTATATTAAATTTCTTTATGTCCATTAGCTAATTTTTAAAAAAAAAATTTCAACAGTGCCCTGTTTGCTACCGAGGGGAAGAAAATGTAGGGCAAAATATAGTATGCGAGGAACTTTTTTGTTTTTGTAGGTAGATGGGGGTATCAGCGGATGAAATAAAGAGGAAACTCTACATTAAATTTTGATACCATTTTTCAAGAATTATGTGCATAGGTTTTCGTTTTGTGCCAGGTAGAAGTTGGGGAATATTTCTCCTGTGTGCGACGGGCTATATAGGCGAACCGACCACAACATACTTCTCTCTCGGTTTATCTGCACAGAATTTATTATGTTAATTTTAACTATATATTATGCATTCGCTATGATGTACACAAAAGGTATTTCAATGCAAATACCTCCCGAATTAAAAAAATTACAGTTTTCAACAAAACAATTACAATGTTTTAAATGTATTTACTAGTGATGTTTTTAAAAAATTGTCTTGTGTTTTACTTTACTTTCCTAAATCCTTGCACTATGGTACAATATTTCTAGTAACGTCACAGCGAATTTGCTACGAATATTACGGAAAACATTATGTTAAAGTCACAGTTAAAAATATAAAGAGAACATTTATGACTGTGTTTGTAACAACTGCTACAGACACAAGCCATGAATTCAATGCAGAAAACGCATAATTTTTAATTAGTTTTAGATTGTTTGCCAATAACATTGTTGAAAATAATTTGTTATTTACTATGTTATGACATGCACAATTGGCCCTTTGTGTTATTAGTACTATTGCTAGTATAATTTCGTTAGTCTTTGACCCCCAATTAGTACATTATGCCATAGCACAGTTAACTTATACTTAAACGTTTTGCTCATTTTTAATACATCTAGTCTCGTAATGAGTATGGACGCAAGACTGCGATTCGCAAGTTCATTGCATTCAGCACTACAGACATGGCATGTAGGCATGTTAGGTAGACTTAAGTACAAGTTGTCTAACAAATGGAATGTTATAGACGTGTACAACACCATTGTTCTTCCACGTTTTAAGTATTGTGCATCAACTATAAATTTTGCTGTTCAAGTTTATATTTATAAATTACAGGTACTTCAAAATAAGGCCATTAGAGCAATACTCATAAAATATAGATTTGTAAAAATTCAATACATGTTTGCAGAACTTTTATATAATACACTAATTTTCGTTTTTAAAATCAAAGGAGGCATTTTACCTGAGTATTTGTAGTCAAAGTTAATAAAAAATTCAGATATACGTGCCTATGATACTAGGACTAAGTATATCTTTCACATTAAATTTAGGAGAACTGCTTTGGCAAAACGGTCCATTTTTTACAAAGGATTGACTGAATTTAATAAATGACCAGAACCATTAAAAGAAATTAAGACTCTTACTACTTTTTAAAAAATTCTTAAAGAATATATTTCTGCAGCAAATAATTTTTAATATAGTGATGTATGATGTTTAAAGAATTCATAACATAATGTGTACAAAGTCATTGTCAAAATCTATTACCATATATCATTATTAGTAGCATACTGCTGTAAGAAAATTGTGTGCATGTTTGCATAATTTGATTGTAAATTTCATTTCACATTATGTACAAATATGGAACATCATGCAACAGTTTAATATTGTATGCATATTTAAAGGGTGGTTGTTCTTTTTTAGCCTTTGTTCTACTGAAATAAATAAAATCTCAACACTACATGGCTGGAACCATTCCTGTTACGTGTAGGGCGCAACACGAGCGAAAGAATGTGCGGTAGACAGCAATATGTAAAGTGTGTTGATAACATTATTTTCTCGATCATTTTGTAATGAAACGGCATAATGTTGATAATAATATTTCTACTAATATTATTATCAAACAGAGACATTTGCATCGGACACAACATAGTAATAAAAAATTTATATGCATTATTTCTATTTTGCTGTTTTATAATTTTAACTGTGTTTGCAACATGTCTTTCATAATATAAGTAGCAAATTTGTTGCAACATCGTTAGAAATATTATACAGCAGTGTACGATTTGTTGGTATCTGTGCTATCAACATTTTGTCAGTAACATTGTTGCGTATTTTTGTATATAAATTGTATTTAGAAAAGAAAAGTAAAAAGGAGAAAAATTTTGAAAAAAAAAAAAAGTCATTAGTAAATACACTTAAATCACTGTAATTGTTTTGTCGGAACTGTATTTTTATGTAAGTATTTGGGCCAATGGCTTCTTTCGGGGGGAATTTGCATTGAAATACCTTTTGTATATATAATAACAAATACATAATATGTAATTAAAATTAACATAATAGATGCTGTGCAGATCAACCGAGAAAGAAGTATGTTGTGGTCGGCTCGCCTATATAGCCCGCGCACAGGTGAAATATTCTCCAACTTCTACCTGGCACAAAACGAAAACCCATTCACGTAATTCTTCTAAAAGAGTACCAAAATTTAATATAAAGATTTCTCTTTATTCCGTCCGCTGATACCCCCCATCTATCTCAAAAAAACAAAAACGTTCTTCGCTTACTATATTTTGCCCTACATTTACTTCTCCTCGGTAGCGAACAGGACATTGTTGAATATTTTTTAAAAATTAACCAATGGACACATATTATAGAAATTTTACATATAGTATCATTGGTAGGACAGTCCATAGATTTACTGTAAAAATTTCGAAGTCAATAGACTGAATAGTTTTCTATTTCTGATGTGTTTGGTGCAACAGATTTTTAGGCGCGCGAGCTTGTACTCAACACTCCGTGGCTCGACTCCTCCATGTGACGTCAGCAGCGGGGAGTGAAAAGAGCGAAGGAAAGTGCGGGAGACGGGAATACACCCCCCTGAGTTTCGCGACCGTCAAGGGAGTGTGTCCCATTACGTGGAAAAGATGTCAGCGCCGTTCGACACGGAGTCATTTATTACGGAAGTCGAAAACCGTCCAGCAATATGGGACACAAAATCATTGCAGTACAGCAATAGAATAGATAAAATAAACGCTTGGGAAGAGGTGTGTTCGAAATGTATTCCGGAATTCGAAGGAAAAACACCAGCTGAAAATAATGGAGCAGGTAAGTTCCTATCATAAATTAAATATTTAGCGTACAAGTTCATATATTGTTGGTCTGGTTACACAGCACAAATGTAATAAAAGTTCCTAAATGCTTTTAATATAATAATTTTAAAGCAAACATGATGTCGAAAGACAGCCGATTGTTACAATCACAGTCAAATAAAATTTAAAATCAGAGTGTCATTTACATTCATATTCGAAAAGTTGGCTTATAAGGATTTCCTTATTTCTTGATTATGCTTGTGTGACTAAACAAAATACAATACTAATATCAAACAGTAAACAAAATAAAGCATTGTTCATTGTAATGCCGTAAACTAGGCCTAAGAGTGAAATATTTTCATCCTATTCGACAGATTATTTATAGATGTCAGTGATGGCAATGGTGTGTTCGCTATTAACAAACAAATAATAACAAAGAATTGGCATAATATTTCATGTAATACCTTTCCGTAAACAGAAAGATAAAACTCAATTGGGTGTGAAGCCAATCTGAACTAACGAATTATGTAACATTATACAATGCTTATTGACAGTAGGGTGGTCCAGGTTCTATGTAACCATTAGATATAATTACGAATTGAATAATATAGAGAACCGGTAATTAATATTGTTTTTATTTTCTAATAAAGGGTCTGTTCAAATGCTCATTGCAATAATACTGTTGACATTTATTAATTTGCAGGCAATGAGTTTGTTCAGCTGTTCGTGGCAACAAAACTCTTGACATAATACACACAAATATTACCTACTTGCAGTGCATAAAATCTGTTACAATTATTCATATTTTACTGTTTTGCCACGGTACAGATCCTTCTTCACTTACAAAATAAGTTGCGAATTCATCCCGAATCGAATTCGCTGACTTATTTTGACAATGTGATTTGACGATCGTTTTTTCAAATCCTAGCACAGTTAGAGTATGGTCAAAATTAAAACCATCCCTTTTCCGAACAAAATTATGCAAAACACAGCATGCCTTCACAATATCATCGACAAAGTCTGTAGAAACGTTAAGGGGTCTGTGAAATATTCGCCACTTGTTTGCAACAACCCAAACGTGCATTCTATGTAACGTCGAGCACGTGATAAACAATAGTTGTAGACTTTTTTCTTCTATGTCAAATGTTTTCCACCGTATGGACGCTGCATATGTTCTGTTAAGCCAAATGCTTCGTCACCAATGAATGTGAAAGGAAGAGGTCTTCCACCGCGTGAAATCTGCTTGCTGTCTGGAATATTCAGTGAATGGTTCTGCAGTCGTTGAAATAGGACACTATTCTTAAATATGCTTGAATCAGAATTTTTCCTGTAAGATCCGACGTCGATGTACGTAAATATATAATTAGCATCACACACAGCTAACAATGCCGGAGAAAAGAATTGCTTATGACAATAATATAGAGATCCGCTATGAGCAGGCTTTATAGCCCTGATATGTTTCCCGTCGATGCATCCTAACAATTGGGAAAATTCGCGTGCTTGAAAAATCCTTCGGCAATTTTCAGCCTGTCTTCTTCCGTTGGTAATGGGATACATACGTCCTTAAATTGTTGCCAAATGTTAATATATACATTCCTCACATAATAAATCTTGCTGTAGATTTTCCACATCTGTATGTGAAATTCAGATCGGAAAATGAGCATCCTGTGGCTAGATACCTGTAAAAATGAGATAAAATCAAAATATAGATCACATGTATAAGCTAACATCTTGTACATTCACATCATATTAATACTAAGCATACATTAGCTCAAAACCTCATGGTCATGATTATTTCTACCGTGTTTTTACTAACTCACTTTTTGTCTCCCCGTTTTTCTGTTAGGTACAAAATTTTCATCGATTTTAATATCTTCCCAATGAACCAGATACATGGCGCAGAACTTGAGAACAATTAAATATTAACTGGCTCTAGATCCGTGTTGATCTGGTCTTCTCACGCGTCTCCCATCACGTGTAATCTATTTCAGACAGCGGGTGATTTTAAACAGACCAAGAAGCGATGATTTGCTATTTTAAAGGTTCATTTTTTTGCTTTAAGTAAATAAAATATTATAATTAAAATATAACATTTAACCACTGCGATTCTATTCAGTCTGTAACAGTCACATAGTTTTGAAGCATTGTATCGTTAGTATTTTCACAATGTGACTTACTGTTTACTATTGTTTAAATTTTACAGCAACACAACTGCAGCGACGATAGAAGAGCTTGCGAGAGAGTTTCAACAGGGAGGTGTGTAAACAAAAGAGCCACAAAAGTGGATCTGCATCATCATGTCGCAAGCAGCTTCAGTTTTTGTTACCTCTTACTGAACCTCGAGAAACGTCGTCATCGCTCAACCAAGTTGAAGACAACAGTGGCATACAATGTGATGATAATGGAGCAACTAGTTATGAGGGCTCCAATTCTTCGCATGGAAGAAAACGAAAGAAAGCATCGTCTGTAGATCAAGAAATATTTGAAAAAATTTCGAAGAGCATGGACATTAAATTGTCAAGGGACAAGAATGAAGACGACCCAGATAGGCTTTTTCTTTTATCATTGTTACCAGAACTGAAATCCATTTCAGAGGGAAATAAACTGGACGTGAAATGTGACTTATTAAATGTTTTCCGGAAGTATAAGTTGCAGTACAACTACCAATTCCAGAATACTTTCCCACAAGTATATATTCCACATAATGACTACCCTTCTGAGAGAAGGTCTCAGATTCCGCCTAATGCTTTCTTCCTCATCCTTCACCTTCACATGCCTCTACTACATCTGTGCAAACATTTGAAACACCTGCAGCTACACATGTGTACTCGCCTGAAGATTCCAATGTTTCGGCAGCATCGAATGTGTCCGCAGAAGGATCCATTATCCATAACATGTTTTTACCCTGACATTCGTTAACGTGAATTGCTGCTCTGTTTGGTGAGGCAGAAAACATTATAAGATAATTATATTTACTATTTAATACTGCTACAGCTTTTGAAATATTACACTTTATTTACGAATCTTTTATATTTAAGTATTTATACTAAACAGTAAAATGTAATTTTTTTTCTATCATAAAGGTTTTAGTGGCTGGGAGATTAGGCAGACAAGTTGTACAGGGTCACGATTTTGGACTCCATAGTTGGATTGATGTAACTTTATGATGGTATAGATATAGTGTGGTTTCTCCCCCCATTCCAGCAGTAAATGATGTGTAACATTATAAGCTCAAACAACATTTGATATTGTAACACTGCATCTATAATGTATGCTTAAACTTATATTACTGAGTGATATTTATAATACAGTACATTATTTGCTTTTAATGATATTGTTACCTCAATGTAATTGCAAGACTTCTTCTGCAGAAATGCTTCTTCTCATGTTGGTGGTTTCTCGTTGAATGCAATTTCGTAGGACAGATAGCAACTCGTTGAACGACATTATCGACATTCGAAAATAATCAAAGAATTTTGAACATAATTAAAGAATTTTGAATCATCTTTATTCGAACAAAGTATGAAATTCTCCTTTTACGAGTCGGTTGCTCACCAAAGGGTGTGTCCACAGTTTGCGACGACGCTTTCGTATCTTCTTTTTTAAGAGAAGCGCTAGTAACAATGTATCTTCATCGGAATCCATTGTACTACTGCTCTTTCACGTAAATAGTAGGAGTCGCGCCACCGAGTAGCGCCACAGAGTGGCCCGTGTGCCCGCGCCCTTAAGGGCCGTATGTATGGTGCCGCGAGGTGCAGCGCGCGCTCCAGGCCACGTGGTAAAGCATGCAGTGGGGCGTGGTTTAGTAGCGTCCGAAGAGAGAAGAGAGGTAACAAGAGCAGAGTTGGTCGTAAATTGTACCTTTCTGTACTCCCAGATTAGTGCTGTAAGTCAATGGGCATTTAGGCCTACCTAGTGGTTTATGTTACGGTACCATTTGTGAATAAATAAGAAATAACATTCCAAAATCATTTACGAACATATTTAAATGGAGACATTGTTAGATTATACACTGTAGTGGTCTCGGCTTAGATTTTTTCCCCTCTGAGGTAACTGCGAGACGAATTTGAGGTTTTACTATGCAAAACTAACCTAGGACAATTGGGGGAAAATTAATTTTTAAAATGAAAATAAATAGCGTGTTTTATTGATATTACGTTTGATTGGCTAGGTATTACAGTGTTTGTGCACTGGTCGTACTGTCATTTGGGGTAAGTTTGTACTGGTCAGGGCAACTTTGTACTACCAGCATAGTTTAAATTCAAACTAAGTATTTCAGAATTTAAAAATACTGCTGTGTTCTATATGAATGAATTCGTTAATCTTAAAGTTTGCATAGTGACTGAATACCACAATGATATTGAGTAAAATAAAATGTCTGGTACAATGATACCCCAAAATGGTACAAAGTTACCCCAAGTGACTGTACGTTCGTGTGGGTGCATGCAATTTTATTAGCCTAAAGTGAAATTTGGTTTCTTTGATAAAGATAGGCCTAAGTTTTTTTGTTAATTTCTCGGAAATACACCCATGCGAATTTCTCCATTACGTTTAAGGAATGTTACATGGCAATGAAACTACTGCTATCAATCATCAAATGATCCCATGTGCATGTAGGCCTTCATTTTTCAATAACTTACACGTGCCAATATTAATTGCCGGGTATTACATTTGTTTTAGGGAAGTTGTTAACATGTCAACAATTTGTTACGACATGAATAAATAATTTCTAAGTGTATAGTAACGAAGCTGTGTGGAAACTTGCATTGTGACGGCCTGAAGGAGAAGGTTCATTGTAGGCATACTCATTTTTAGACAATGTTTATATTGATTTGTTAAGTATTTTACAGAAGAACATAACAACCAACATTGGCCTACTGGAATTACTGCATGGTAATACAATTGTGCGTGTTTATCATAAGAAATATGCAGCCAAATTATCCTTTCTTGTTAACAGTGGCATAATTGATTTAGCTTCGTCGTTGTTTATTCAATATGATCTATGACATTCGTATTTTTAAAACGTCTGCAGTTGCCGTATACTAAAAAAACTATAATTTTTCGACTCCAAGTGCATTAAAAGTGTTAATTAATGAATAGAAATCGTCCACCCTTATAATCATATACGTTTCCCGGCGCCGTTTGTGCAAAATCAGCTGTTATTTCCCATTATTCAGTGCGAAAATGCTACTGGCCAAGCCGTCCAATCCCGCTAGTCATCGTCGCCAGAAGGTGCTTACGGAAACGTACTGGGTAGATAGTGCTGGTCACGTGACTGGATCTACTCAGTCGTGGGATGCTTAACTAGTGGTCGTAAACCTAGAGAGTAGTATCCAAACGGCTTTTTTTAACAAATATAGCTAAATCTGCAGAAGCAGTAATTTCAGTCACTGACCTGGCAGACTTATGTTATTACACCAGGTTAAAACAGTGAAGAATATCCTTTTGTGCTGGTATAATATATGTATGTAGCATTAAAATTGCGTACTAGTAATAACAATTTATTCCATATCTGAATTGCGTACTCCGGCGACATTTTTACTTGATAAACTGCTCCAGACTTCTTGTTCAACAAAAATACTACGATCTGACATGTTGAGATCTTGAGGGCCGGTAGATCTTTATCGCATGACGTTTCCGACAGATTTACTCGCTATCGAGTGGATCTGAAGTAGTTTCCGTAAGCGCCTAGGGTGGCGTGCGCCAGGAGGAGAGGGAAGGCCATCCTTGTCACGTTTGCCCTCCCTCCTTCAGTTGTGCCAGGATGCTTGTGGGAATGAACTTGTCACGTTCTCAGGCGCTACCTCTTCGCGCGTCTGTCAACACACTCAATCCAATATCAGCATTCTTCTATAACTATTCAGAAAATTAATTTGAAAATATGGCTGGTAAACCAGAAATGACAGGTCTTTCCAGCACTTGGCACAATTTCATTCCGAAATAGCCTCACTTTCAGTCAATATAACAGATGTTAAGGGGTATTGATCCCTACCACCTTGGATTTATCTGTTTCTTCTCGATAACTTCTGTTCAAGTCGATGCATCAAAATTTTTGTCACGACAAGGCATAGATACAAACTTAATCGATTTTCTGTAATTGCTGGAACCATAATATATTCATTATTTTGCAACGGGAAACAGCTGAAAAGGAAAAATTGCTTTATTTACGGGAGCGACTACAGAGGCCGCAACATTAACAGAAACAATGCCATATGGATTCCAAAAAGTGAATGAAACAATAAACTATGCCTTGGCAGCTTGAAAAAAGTAAAACAATGTGTATATTCCCTGATTTATAAGAAAAACCGTAAAAACGATCTGACAGGGATCAATCCCCCTTAAGAGAGAACGGGAGAACGATCGCGAGAGTGCATTTTCGCTCGCTCGCTCACTATCTCTGTCTGTGATAAACTGAGACACGGGAGTGCTCATTGAGACGTCATTGTCAGATAGCAGAGATGCCAGGAGCATGGGAGTGTGTTTCTCAGTCAATTGAGTCATGGTTTCAATACACTGTCACAAATCTAAGTAACTCACACCTGAGTGAATTCTCTGTTCATCGCCACCAGAATTAGTGTATATTTAAATAATTTAAAGTTCATGTTTTAGTAGTTTCGACATATTGTTTTAAAAACATTTACCAGGTTAACTTATCTCTTTTGAAAACTAAACAAAGGCAATCTCACTGTCTTTCTGTGAATTCGTGCAAGGTTTTACATGAAAACCGTTACTTGAAGGATTTTTTTACTATATTCCGAAATTATATTTAAAAAATAAAGGTTTCTCTAAAATCACAGAAGTCATCTACTTATAAATATTGCTTGTGGTAACACAATCTCATCAAGTAGGGAAATAAATAATACACAAACTTTTACCCGCGGCTTCGTTCGTGTGGTTTAATGATAATTATAATTATTATTTTTATTATTATTATGGAGTTTTTGCAATAGAGCACCAATCCTCTGTGTCCGTGGTTGGTGCTCTAGTGACAAAACTACAGAGAAGCTATTGTATACAGTATTGTCTACCAAGAGTTTATTTGAAATAAACAACAGAAACAATGAAAGATATTACAAGTACATATATTTATTGTCATGATTTATAACTAGGATTTACATTATAAATGCAACAACCCGTGGCTTTGCCCACGTATGTTGTTGAATTAAAACTGAGACATTTTTAATATTTAAAGGCTATAAATTACACATAAACTTACATAAATTGTATAAATTATAAATAAAAATAATTCTTAGTATAGCTCGGGTCATTGTATTAAGTGTAATTAGTAAGAATAATAAGTGCTGAATAGGTAATTTATAACTAGGATTTATATTATAAATGCAACAAACCGTGGCTTTGCCCACGTATGTTGTTGAATTAAAACTGAGACATTTTTAATATTTAAAGGCTATAAATTACACATAAACTTACATAAAGTGTATAAATTTTAAATAAAAATAATTCATAGTATAGCTCGGGTCATTGTATTAAGTGTAATTAGTAAGAATAATAAGTGCTGAATAGGACACGGGAAAAAATCCAAATCCGATAGCCATTACGGAGCTTCGTATTACTGTTTAGCATGTACGATAATATTATTTTATACATAACTACTTACAGTAAAAACACACACCTACTGAATTTTATGAAAATTCTGCTAGATTTAAATCCCACGGAAAGCTTCATTTTTTCGGGATAAAAAGTATTTTATACGTTATTTCAGGACCTAGGAAATCTATATATTAAATTTAATCAGAATCCCTTCAGACATTTTAGCTTGAACAAGTAATTTCAGAATTATATTCAATATCTGCCCCAAAGAACCGTGCTTTTTTTCGGGATAAAAGTAACTTATGTCACTCTCCGACCCTTATCGTTGAAAAAAAATTACGTCGATCCGCTTCTCCGTTACTGCGTCAAAGAAGGACAAATCAACGTACGCACTTAATTATTTATTAGCGTAGTTATCTCACATCCTTCATGCTAAGTTTCTTCGAAATTTGCTTAGCCATTTAAGTATAAAGAGGTAATTACAAATGTGCACTCAAGATCTGTCTCACAGGAACCATGCATTATTTCCGGGATAAGAAATTGCCTGTCGCTCGCCGGCCGACAAACTATCTCTATGCAAAAAATAATATGTTGATCCGTTGTTCTGTTGCTGCATAAAAGAAGGAAAAACCTGCACACATACTTTCGCATTTATATTTAAATATTAAGTATGAAATATTATTGTTATGTAAATGAACAGGAACAGCACATCGGCAAACTCCAGTGTCATTTTTTTATTTAATTGTGCTGTTTATAAAACAAATTCATTATTCTGCAAATCATAATGTTACCTCAGAAGTTAACAACGCCATTTCCCCATCATGCAACGAAATGGTTATACTAAAGAGATATACACTTTGTAGCAAACAAGTTGTAAATAGTTATAGGAGGGAAAGGATAGGAGTATCTTACTATAATAAAAAAACCTCCTACATAGCACACATGTAAGGAATTAAAACATATAAATATTTGAAAGAAATAATAGTGTGCATTGTGATATTATGCGAACAAGTTCACGTTAATAGGTTCTTAAACGTAGCCTACATGTTATTTACATCTTAGAGTAGTACAACTCATCACCAAGTCAGTTGAATATGTCGTCACTACTCTCAGTGCACGTGTTGCTAATACGTTCTACGATAACAGAGTAAACAACATTAAAAAGTAAAATCTGAACAAGTTAAGATACACAACTTCAAAAATACTGTGAAATGAAATAAACGCAACTCCAAAGCATCGTTACATGCGAAATATATAACTACAAGAAATATACAAATCATTAATATTTTAAGTCACAGTAACATAAGTGAAGTAGTGTAAACATAGTATACTCCCATACAAAATGACGAAAGAACAACATTCAAAGAATTACGATGCACGACGCGTGCAAAACCCGTGATAGAAGAAGTCGATCCAGAAATAAATCTGTTTACGGGAGTCTCTCGTGCAAGAATTTAAGAGACAGACTATGTATGCCCTATTTTTGGGTTTGAGTCCCTTCAAACGGCACAGAACGAAGGATTCTATTGGTATTTTATGCTGGTATGCGGCCAACTACATATCGATACTAAATATCATAGTAAATCAAAGTCTCAGCGGTGCGAAGAGGGATCAGACGAGTTATCGACCCATTTGTAATCACATAGCGGATACAATGAAGCGAAAATTACACATGTAGTCAGAAAAATAATGTGGTAGCCTATTACCTTTATTTAAGTATATGTATGCCTATTAAATTACAACATATGCCACCAACAATTATCATAAAGAGAGAAATCGCTGAATAATATATAAATATTTTA
Source organism: Medauroidea extradentata (assembly GCA_003012365.1). NCBI lineage: Eukaryota > Metazoa > Arthropoda > Insecta > Phasmatodea > Phasmatidae > Medauroidea > Medauroidea extradentata. Next base: position 119,063 of record PNEQ01016926.1, read on the forward strand.
GTACTTTTACCAGAAAACTCTTGCAAATGAATGTCAAAACATTTATCAGTGTATGTCCTTACAAAATAGTGTTGCCGTTCATTAAATTTCCCTAACACCCTTGATGACTACTGCAACACATTTTTATGAGCAGAGTGTTCGATGTGGAACACAGATACTTCCGGCAGATAGACACATTTTAAAAATATTTTTAAATAAAAAGAAGTAATTATTCTTTAAAACTGGTTGCCAAAATTAGTTTCTTCACTTCAAGCAATTGTTGTAAAATGTACAAGATGTTAGCTGTAAGTACAAAAAAAATGTTTGTAAATTAACAAGAAGTAATTATTCTTTAAAACTGGTTGCCAAAATTAGTTTCTTCACTTCAAGCAATTTTTGTAAAATGTACAAGATGTTAGCTGTAAGTATAAAAAATTGTTTGTAAATTAACAAAAGTTTTTAGTACGTACGCAAAAGTATTTGCAGATATACAAACGTATTAGTTGTATATTCCCAAGCATTAACTGTAGATTTTACAACAATTTTTGGAATTACGGAAAAAATACTTTTCAGACTATTTTCCAAAGATTTGTTTGTGAAAACACAAACCGTGTTTTACAGATGCGAAATTTTTAGGGCAGTATAACTTCTGATATTCTTGTAGAAGAGTTCTCTTAGTAGGTATAGTACAATATATAATCTTTCTTTGTGTAAACGCTGTTGTAGATAAGCGCAACTATAGCTGCAGACAGGGAGAAGACAGCTTGGAGGAAGATCTTGATTGCGCGCAGGGAACTGCAAGGTAGACTAGTGCGCCTTATTCCTAAGTGACGAGCCGCTCTCCGCACACAGCTGCTGCTGTCGTCGCCGATGCCCGGTAATTAAACAAACTGCGTCTTTGATAGCGTTCATTACCGTCGTTAATGAAGAAATGCTTCCTCGTTTTCGTGTCGTCGACTACTTCCTTCCTCTTGCCAATTAATGCAACTAAGAAATTTTGGAACGAGGAGACTTGCAAAGCCGGAAACTGGAAAGAGTAATTTTAGGTAGCATCAAGTAGTGGATAATTGTACTTCATACATAGATGTAAGTTAACGAAAATGGTCGCTTAGTAAAACAGCTTCCAGCCAACCCTTTCCTATAAAACTGCGACAAAATTATCGGAGGGTGGAGGTCTTGATACCCAACGACTGAGAGGGTCTGTAACACTTTTAGTAAAATTTTTAAATTTCTTACCACCCTTGTTTTGCAGAACAACTGAAACTGTCGACTGATGTCACACTCGTACTGTGTAGTAGTTAATTGGCATTTCTATGTACAAAACACTCAATGGCTTATCATGTCTGCTACTCAGCCTACATGACAGTTCCCGTCAACCGTTCTATATTTGCTTGGCAAATTGAGAAGTGCCATTTGTTGTTTTGCTATGTAATGCAGACAGGATCATATTAAATATGTCAATGCTAAACACATTTCGGAGTTGTATATCCAATGTTATCAGTAATTTTCTGTTACACTTTGGTGCTACTGATGTTTTAAATCCTCAATTCCGCAGACGTAATAAGTTGGATAGCTAAAAAATTCAGTACAACAGGTAAGGAAGTAAAAAAGTAAAATACTGTGTGTTTCAGCGTTCATTACGCTACTGGCAAATTTCACACAAATCAATTAACATGTTTACCATTCACTTGGTTTAGAAGAATGGAGTGGATTAGCTACCGAAAAACACCGATGTGAAGAAAGTCAGCTCTTTTTTATGTTTTCTTAATAAGCTCGATATGCACCTAAAAATCGCAAAGACTATGTCACGCGATAAATAATACATTCGTGAGGCGTATTTTGCTTCTTATTGATAGATTGTACAGCGTCCTGCCAGCAGACCAGAACATCCTACTGGTAGGAGGTTTTTTCACGACAAACTGAGTGCCCACATTCTGTACTGCTAGCAGGACTTACACTGTAAAAAAAAAAAGTGGTAATTTTACACGAAAGTACGTGGCAGCACAATCTCCATACATGTACATGTATTTTTACACGTACATATGTACGTGTATTTTTACCATCTGTTTCACGTATTATTACAAATTCCACGTTCGTGTAATTTTAACATACTTGCTGGGTTCTTTTATCAACAACCATGTTAAATCACACGTATTCAGTACATGTTATTTTACTATATTTGTTGCCATATTCAACAACACAGTAGTAAATTTACATGACCATCGTCAGGATAATTTTACCATACTAGTTGGTAATTTATACTTACTACCGTGTTGAATAACATGT